>JAHDVE020006207.1:0-14407 GCA_022606495.2 Halesus radiatus
AAGCGTGAATTAGTCCATAGATATATTATATGATTTGCAAAATCCATCAGTAAGAACAATTTTTTTTTAAATTTCGCTTCTCAAGAAATGTTACTGTTCAGAACGCACGAAATTGCTCATGACGTCCGCAATATAGAGAATGTTACCAAGTGGATGTAAGTAAGGAAGTAGGAAGGAGATAGGGAGGAAATGGATGGGATGTTTAGATCTGGGTACTAAACATGGCAAATTCATTTAATGGAAAGTGTCAATTTCTGAACGGTGATCTCTCTCCGGGTTATGCTGTATTTTGTTCCTGGAACGAGGTCCAAATATGTGATAGTTTAATTCTCCACAAAATTTGATGCTGCTAATTTGCTATTCTGCTAATAAAAACTGCGATTTTTTTAATACACGAAGTTTGTTCAAAAGAAAAGATGAATTTCGAATTTTTTCGAAAAGTATTTATTTATTCATCAATATCCATTTTCTCCCCTTCAAAGTAATCCCACTTAGATATAATGCACTTATGCCAGCACTTCTTCCAATCCTCGAAGCACTTCTGGAATGCGCTTTTCGGTATGGCCATCAGCTCGTTCTTCGATTCTGAATTTATCTCATCAATTGTGGCAAAACGCTTTCCTTTCATTGGTCTCTTCAGTTTCGGGAATGGGAAAAAGTCGCAGGGAGTCAAATCTGGTGAATACGGTGGTTGAGGCAGGATAACGGTGCTGTTTTTGGCCAAATAATCACATACAAGCATTGATGTGTGAGCTGGTGCATTATCTAGATGCAAAATCCATGATTTGTTTTTCCACAATTCCGATTGTTTGAGCCGTATTGCTTCACGCAAACGTTGCATAACTTCCTTGTAGTATTCCTTATTAACCGTACGACCTGTTGGCAAGAACTCATGATATACCACGCCATTGTAATCGAAGAAAACAGTGAGCAAAACCTTCACATTTGATTGGCTTCACTTGGCGTGCTTTTTTCGGCCTTGGCTCTTCTGGCCGCTTCCATTGGGATGATCGGGCCTTGGTTTCGACGTCATAACCATATACCCACGTTTCATCACCAGTTATGACCCCTTTGAGCCAAAATGGATCGTCGTTGACGTCATTCAACAACTCCTGAGCGATACTAATGCGACGTTGCTTTTGCTCAAAATTTAGCAATTTCGGAACAAACTTCGCTGCCACACGTTTCATGCCCAAAACATCTGAGAAAATTGCATGGCATGAGCAGATTGATATGCCAACATCCTCTGCAACTTTCCTAATAGTGATTCGACGATTTTTCAAAACCATTTTCTTCACTGTTTTGATGTTTTCTTCGTTTGTTGACGAGGTTGCAACTCCAGGACGCTCATCGTCATTAACATCTTCTTGGCCTTCTGTAAAGCGATTGTACCACTTATAGACACTTTTTTGAGACAAAGTAAACTCGCCGAATGCCACAGTCACTAATCCAAAATGGCTGATAATGCTAACATTTTAAGTGCGTTGGAGCACTTTATTACATTTTTAACGCAAAATTTAATACACATTCTTTAATTCATTTTTTTCACAAGTAAAAAATCGAAGAACACACAAAAATGTGACTAATCTTTCCAGTTGTCAAAAACAAACCACTAATCCAAAATGGCTGACAATGCTTAGAAATGATAAACATATGTGTACCAACATAACAAAAAAATAATCGATAATCGAATGTACACAGCCCTCGAAAATTCAAAATTCACCTTTTCTTTTGAATAAACCTCGTATGTCCATTTTTCTATTCTCAATACTTACACTGTGTGATTTATTATCACCATCATCATCGGTTATACAATTCTCTGGGGTGCCTTCTGTTTTCGTAATTCTAGTTCCTTATGGCAAATATTTCGATATTTTTCGATGGTATTTCGATGTAAAAACAAAAAAATTTCTATCTAAGTAGATAGGGAAAAAAGAAAACCCTGAGCACTTTATAATATAAATAAAACTAATTAGTTTCTTCTTCATAAAAAGGTTATATTTAATTTCATTATATATGTGTTTTCTTTTTACAAGAGAGCACTGGACTGTATATTATTTACATAAGTTAAACGAAAAACTAATATGAGTGTATTGTAAGTATGTCTGCGAGCTCTAAGTAAGCTTAATTTTATCTTCTTACTTCGTATGAAATATTTTCGATATTTCGAACAACTTCAAATATCGAAAAAGGTAATTAATTTCATAAAATACCCTGGAATATGATAATATGCACAGCTTCTGACATTTTCCATACATTGTGATGGTAACTTGCTACACTAGCGCCTCTAGCGGTCCCGTTTGCACGAATAGGTTTTTTTCATACATTTTAATAGATTTTCAGTGACACTGCTTTTTTTCACCTAAATGAAGGAAAATATTAAAGAGGTTATTAGGTTTGTGCTTAAAGCCATTAGCCTCGCCGCTCGCCGTTCGCGCTCGGTCTGTTGTTATGAAAGGAAGTAAACTACTTATTTAATAAATTTACTTTAATTTCTTATTTTTAAGCTTCTTTTGGCTTAAGATATCATAATTCTTATCATTATTTAATTTATGATTATGAGTATTTTATTCCCTTTCTAAACCACCATACCGAGTGCGACCGGTTAGCGGCCAGGGTTGTAACTACAAATACAAACCTAATATTTTGCATCTTATATTTTTTTCGATTTATGAGCAAAAAAGCAGTAAAGTCATATGTAGGTTGCCTAATATTTATTTAGCGTTTTTTCGATTTCCATAATTTATTAAGAATATATTTCACAAAAAATCTGCTGAAATGTATGAAAAAAACAAATCGTACAACCCGGCTGCTAGAGGGGGCTAGTGTTGCATGTTGCCATTTCAATGTACCTATGGAAAATGGCAAAAGCTGGGCGTATTATGGTATGTATGGGCCAAGGTGTCTAAAGGTCTTGTTATATTTGAGAATATTCGTTTTTTCAACCGGTGAAATCAAACTTCTCTTGGTTTATCGGTTATTGGTGCTAGTGGTAGGAAACACCCTGTTACCGATTCGCGATAAATGTCGAATTGCAGGGCTTATTAAATACAATTGTTACAAATAATGATAAGTCATGGGTATGAAACGGTTTTATTATGTATTTATAATTCATCAAATCATACTGATAATAATAACAATTTTCATACAGTTACAAATTTGGTAAAATTCCTTTTAAAATCGTCCTAACGCGCTGTGAATTGTAAAATTATTTTTTGAAACTACATAATATTATAATTACGATGTAAAATGTACAATACAAGTAGCATTTTTCATATAAAATCACACGGAGACTATAATGTTTGTAAATTCAATTTACTATATATTACTATTATTTATTATATCACAAAAATTACTCGAAAGAGAGTTTAATTCCTCGTCAAAGATAGAATGTACAGGGTTATTTACAATGGTGGACTCAGTTTCGTACTGCCATATTTCCTGATTTATACATAACATTGTCGGCCCAATGCCAAAATCGCGAGTCTGCAATGGCATAATTTCGAGACACTGATGATTCAGGTACTTAAACGGGTATCAAAAATCGATTTATGTTAATTGTTTTCATTATCATAAATTGTATTAATGCATTGGTTGGTTTATTAACAATATTAATGGATTTTTCATGCCAGTTTAGAGACTTACAACCTCAATATCTTGAGCTGATGTTTTTGCAGATTCGCGACTTTGGCATTGGACCGAAGATATGAGAATGATCTACATAACAATTGAAAGAGGAGGTCCAAAAGTTTTGAATTCCACCGCTAGATTGTTCATAGTTGCGCAAACAACCGCTAGAGTGCTCGCAGCGCCAAACAGTCATTTTGGGTCAGTTAAAATGGATAATATGTAGCACAACGTTTTATGTGAATTCTGTAAAACTGTGTCTCAACTGTAGTGCAGCGTATCTTTCGTCTCCATTTTAACATTGAACCTCCAACTAGAAAGAATATTTGTGGCTGGTATCACCAATTTGAGCAGACTGAATGTCTCTGTAAATGAAAAAATCCCGGCCTGGCCACTTGTATCAGAAAAGAACGTGCAAAACTGAGTCCATCCATTTGAATAATCCTGTATTTAGCAACATTCGTAGAGTATGTTTAAATATGCGTTTAATGAGAAACCTTAAAGAAAACATTATTTCATTATTATTTGTAACGTTATAAGAGATGACTTAATTTATGTGTGTATATGTTATGGTAGATCATTTGGTATTTTATTTTACTTTAATAATGTAGTTTGATCGGTGTGTTTTAAACGGAAATTTCTTGAATTTGAACCCTCTTCTTCTGAGGGCGAAGAGTGCCAGTTCCATCGCCTGCGTTGATCTAAATAAAAAAGGTACGAATATTAGTTATCAATATAATGATACATTTAGTTCAGAGAAGTAAAAAAAAAGTTATAATCATAGAAATAAATTTAATGAGCATTAGAATTTCTTCAAAATATTGGTGTTCACTTTGTGGCGTCATTATTAAAAAATTACTCTGTAATCACCACTTTATTCATATATGCAAATCAACATGTTTCGTAAGCGATGCTTTCCTCATCAGGAATATACAGAGTACAATTTTGAATAAAAAATAGAATATAATTTGTATTCTGTATATTCCTGATGAAGGAAGCACAGCTTTCGAAAGATGTTGAAATGTATATATTAATAAAGTGGTGATTACAAAGTAATTTTTAAATCATTTATTAATGAGCATTACCTCTAAAGTTCTAAAGAGTAATAATGAAATTGGTTTTTTTTCCGTCCGCCATGTAACACGGGAACAGCCCTAATCATGATGGGTGAAATATTAAAACAAAAATATCCAACAACCATAATTTCAAATAAAAATTATACATAATAATAAAAGTGAAATAATGTTGTAAAAACGTGTTACATATTCATTTTTTATGTAGCCATAAGATAAGCAAACCTACCTATTATTATTTACTATTATCACTATAAATAAATACTTTATTGAAAATAAACTTGCACATATTTTATTTTAAATGCGGTTGAATAACGTTGGAAAATATGAAATTGTACGTGTATAACAAAACTTAAAACGTGATGTTATGTTGTGACATGGACGCGATACTGGCATAACCACAAAAACACATATTTTATCCCTGAATCGAAAAAGTAATCAGAGTTTATTTAATGAACGTGAATTTTAAACCAGTCGTCAATTTTATTAAATCAGCCCCAATTATTAACTTTAAAGTAAATGAAACAACAGCAATTTGTTTAACCACAGACATGTTTACGAAAGATTTTTTGGATATTTTGGTTAGGTCTGTTTACCTAAATATATTTTCAATATGTCTAAATGAGTTTTGAACAAATCACAAATTATTAAAAACTGAAAATAAATAAATAAAGCTTCGTTTCATAGTGATATAAATTATTCTACAACAAAATATTACCCAATTTTAACATCCGCTCGGCAAGTAGAATTTTCGGATTTCTATTCTCGGTCTAACCCAAATAATATATATATTTTTTTTAAGTGACAGAAATTTTGCGTTCCTCCCTCTAAATTAATCGTTAAACTATTTATTGAAAGTATTAAATTATAACGTGTTTATTAAATTAGTGGACGCCACAGAATTAGCTTGAAGTTCATCGGGGTGAATTCATAATTGGGTCGATAAAGCAGTCAGTTGCATATTCGGCCTTCCACTCGGCAGAAGAATCCAGGGGCGCGCGGGAGAATTTGCGGAAGTGGGCTAACGATCGGACGTCCCGGCGCCCGTTTCCGCGGCGCCCCGCACACTCCCTATTACTTCGACGGCCGGAAATCATTTCATTGCTTTACAATATATTTATTTTCACCGTGGCAATTTAGTGTTAATAATATATGTATATCATTCTGTAAAGATTTGTAAACAGATTAGAGATAACCCACAGTTCTATATTTGAAAGGAACATTTTTTTAGAGGAAGAAAAATATTTTTCGGTAATAAACAACCTTACGATTTTTGATTTCATCCTACTACCATCTGGAAAATGAAAGAAAGGATTGAACTCACGACGCCTGAGTAAGAACCTGATACTTTAAACCACTCGGCCACTAACCGGATAACAAGATAAAAAAAGATAAGACATGCTTGGTTTGACACTGAGAGCGGATGGATGGAGAATTGATCTGATCATATCTGATTTTCTTTCCATTACTATTTTATAATTTTCCTTACATCGTTTTTTTATATTTCTTATCCATTACCTATGCTTATATGTTATATTTACTATAAATCACTATATTTATAACAACAACAAAAACTTGACTTCATTCATAATACATACAAAATATGCAATACAACCTTGGAACGGGGTAATACTCGTATAATAATAATTGTACACGCATTACTACGTTTTGTCTGTGGTCATTTGAGTATGACCACTTCCAATACTAATGTCATCCTGTGATTGTTAATAAATTAATTAAATAATGTACTTACGACTTGTGTATTCACCACTTTATTAACACACAGATATATATATCTACATGTTTCGAAAGCGATGCTTTCTTTATCAGGAATACATAGAATACTATATACTCTATATACTCCTGATGAAGAAAGCACCATTTTTGAAACATGCCGATATCTGTGTATTAACAATGTGGTGAATACAAAGCATATTAATTAATTAATTTATTAATAATGACGCCACAAAGTGAATACCAATCGTTTGAAGAAATTATTTTTACACTTTTTACGGAACTGAATTTTGCACATAAATAACAAGGGAATATTAAAGAGTAAAAAACTTTAGTCAATAGTTAATGATATTCTCAAATTGATTAAAAAATTATATTCCATTGATATTAAAATCGAATGATAATAAAAAAAATTGTTCCTCTCCAATAATTTATATAAACGGAACAATCGAACTCGTTTGGAAGTGGTTTCAAATGAATTCTGTAGTTTCCAACAGATGACGTAACGTTTATATGTTGCTAAATTTAAACAAAACTGCTCTGAAAAACGTTGGATTTAAAAAACTAAAATTATGTATATTCTGAAGGAAGATTAAGAAAGGGACGCTTAGATTGTTCGGGTATGTAGAGCAAATGAACGAAGAAAGGAATGTAAAGAGAATATATGATGCGAATGTGAATGGAAGTTGGGGAACTCCGAAGAAGACATGGCACGATCAAGTGAATCAAATACTTGAGTCGGGCCATCTCAGAAGTCGGAATAACAGAAAAGAATGTATGAGACGTTGTATGAATGTGAATGAAGAAAAAAATGTATGCCAAGATCGAGTTTTTTGGCGGTCCGTCCTCTCTGCCTACCCCTGCCGTGAAACGGCGTAATGGTTAGTTAGTTAGTTAGTTAATTATATATATTCATATTTATCAATGAAATTTACATTTTTTCACGTTAGTACGTGAAGGACCGACTCCTTAAGGTTTTTTTTATGAATTAAAAATTTACCTACGCAGAAATATATATTTTTTTAAATTTATTCTGAACAAAACATGAAGTAAATAAAAAAAATACCCTACTTATTGTACTTAAAGAAGTAATAATTTATAAAAAACATTTCTAAAAATAACATTTTTCTAAATACGTCTTTTAGCATCGGCCACCACGATTTTGTCGAAATAAATCTACAGCGATCACGTGAACTTTTTTACGAGTACTGCGAAAGAAACATCGAATCTAACTCATTCCCTTTATGAAATTTTAATGAAATATTCCACGGAAAATTGAACACTTATATATTTTAACACCATATTCCTGTATATAATCCTAAGTAATGAAATAAACTGCCTTGAATTTCTGTCTCAAATTAACCGTAACATACCACCGAAACGTTCCCGCCATATCAAACTATTTTACACATTAAACAACAAAACAAATGCTGTAACAACGTTACCAATTTCCCGTATTTTCCAAACATTCAATAATATTTCTCACAACTCGTATCTCGACATACTCGTATGTTTGACTCCACCGTATTTTAAGAAATACATTACACGTAAATTAATCATTGCGCACTCACAACTTCCCACTATATAGGTACACAAAAACGTTCACATATAGGTACACTATACACATTCCTCATATACCGTTTTATCTTTAGCTCAAATCATTTCATATCATGTATTAATCAGATATTTCATAGTGACATGTTATTGGTACCGATGCTTGAATAATTTTCTAATACTTTATAAACTGTACCCCACTCACTTTAACCGTGGACTATTTATTTCTAAAAATAAAAAATAAAATAAAACAAAATTTGAATTTTTTATCATCTTAAGCTTCTTAAGTCTATAGTTCTTACCAAATATAGATTCGGATGTCCTTATTTTCAGTTTACAATGTCTTTTCACAAAGTCAGAGAAAAATTAGTTAGCATGTTCTATTTTGTTCATTATTAAATTCGACGTCATACGGAACCAAAGTGGGTATCGGAATATTCCCATGTACTATTTAAAATTAAGCGAAACATTAAATATTAAGACATAAAATCATAAATTATAATAAAACACAATACACGTTAAAAAAATTCAAATCAATTTACCTTCGCTGAAGAGAGTGTACTTTAATCAAAAATAAATTGATACAAATGGGGAAGTAGCTGCACCCAGTAAATATAATAATGCGACAGGCTGGGTTATGACATTACTTGCTGGTGTATTGTCAGTTTCATAACACAATTCATCTTGAAAAATAGACACGGCACCTGTATTACAGTTTCGTCAAAACAGGGGGTGGTCGGTGCTATCAGATGGTCGGCGTTACACGGACTCCGCCTACACTTATTATACATAAATAGATGCATAAAAATAAGCTATTGTCATCAAACTCACAAAAACCACTATTCTATTTTCGTCTCTTCCCGTAATAACAATAAGATTCAGTACAGCGTATGACGTAAATATGAGTACGTCATAACAGAATATATTACTTTTTTTAATTATTATTTATTGTTATTGAGATTTTAAGAACCTCATCGTAATATTTAATCATTGAAGAAGATAATATTAACATAACCTAAATGAAAGATGAAACCGGATAAAAGGACAGAAACTAAAAATATTTCAGTCGCATCTGGGACTCGAACCCAGGTCTTCTGCCTATCCGGGGCAACGCTCAACCGACTTAGCTAATGAGACAAGTTCAATTTGTGTCATCTTCATCGATATCATATCTCAAATTCAAGATTTGTGAATATTATCTTCCATTGTTTAATCTCATATTATTGGCAGCTATTTTTATGATGTTTCCAAAGTTCTACCCGAACTCAATTGCAAACTTAAACAGTGTCTCGGATTTACATCCGACTTTTTATTTATATGAGACATCTATTGACTTTTTGTAAAAGCCTTAATAATTCAATTTTTAATTATTATTTATTTTATTGAGATTTAAGAACCTCATCGTAATATTTAATCATTGAAGAAGATAATATTAACATAACCTAAATGAAAGATGAAACCGGATAAAAGGACAGAAACTAAAAATATTTCAGTCGCATCTGGGACTCGAACCCAGGTGCCTATCCGGGGCAACGCTCAACCGACTTAGCTAATGAGACAAGTTCAATTTGTGTCATCTTCATCGATATCATATCTCAAATTCAAGATTTGTGAATATTATCTTCCATTGTTTAATCTCATATTATTGGCAGCTATTTTTATGATGTTTCCAAAGTTCTGCGAACTCAATTGCAAACTTAAACAGTGTCTCGGATTTACATCCGACTTTTTATTATATGAGACATCTATTGACTTTTTGTAAAAGCCTTAATAATTCAATTTTTAATTTATTTATTGTTATTGAATTTAAGAACCTCATCGTAATATTTAATCATTGAAGAAGATAATATTAACATAACCTAAATGAAAGATGAAACCGGACAAAAGGACAGAAACTAAAAATATTTCAGTCGCATCTGGGACTCGAACCCAGGTCCTCTGCCTATCCGGGGCAACGCTCAACCGACTTAGCTAATGAGACAAGTTCAATTTGTGTCATCTTCATCGATATCATATCTCAAATTCAAGATTTGTGAATATTATCTTCCATTGTTTAATCTCATATTATTGGCAGCTATTTTTATGATGTTTCCAAAGTTCTACCCGAACTCAATTGCAAACTTAAACAGTGTCTCGGATTTACATCCGACTTTTTATTTATATGAGACATCTATTGACTTTTTGTAAAAGCCTTAATAATTCAATTTTTAATTATTATTTATTTTTATTGAGATTTTAAGAACCTCATCGTAATATTTAATCATTGAAGAAGATAATATTAACATAACCTAAATGAAAGATGAAACCGGATAAAAGGACAGAAACTAAAAATATTTCAGTCGCATCTGGGACTCGAACCCAGGTCCTCTGCCTATCCGGGGCAACGCTCAACCGACTTAGCTAATGAGACAAGTTCAATTTGTGTCATCTTCATCGATATCATATCTCAAATTCAAGATTTGTGAATATTATCTTCCATTGTTTAATCTCATATTATTGGCAGCTATTTTTATGATGTTTACAAAGTTCTACCCGAACTCAATTGCAAACTTAAACAGTGTCTCGGATTTACATCCGACTTTTTATTTATATGAGACATCTATTGACTTTTTGTAAAAGCCTAAATAATTCAATTTTTAATTATTATTTATTTTTATTGAGATTTAAGAACCTCATCGTAATATTTAATCATTGAAGAAGATAATATTAACATAACCTAAATGAAAGATGAAACCGGATAAAAGGACAGAAACTAAAAATATTTCAGTCGCATCTGGGACTCGAACCCAGGTCCTCTGCCTATCCGGGGCAACGCTCAACCGACTTAGCTAATGAGACAAGTTCAATTTGTGTCATCTTCATCGATATCATATCTCAAATTCAAGATTTGTGAATATTATCTTCCATTGTTTAATCTCATATTATTGGCAGCTATTTTTATGATGTTTCCAAAGTTCTACCCGAACTCAATTGCAAACTTAAACAGTGTCTCGGATTTACATCCGACTTTTTTATTTATATGAGACATCTATTGACTTTTTGTAAAAGCCTAAATAATTCAATTTTTAATTATTATTATTTTTATTGAGATTTAAGAACCTCATCGTAATATTTAATCATTGAAGAAGATAATATTAACATAACCTAAATGAAAGATGAAACCGGATAAAAGGACAGAAACTAAAAATATTTCAGTCGCATCTGGGACTCGAACCCAGGTCCTCTGCCTATCCGGGGCAACGCTCAACCGACTTAGCTAATGAGACAAGTTCAATTTGTGTCATCTTCATCGATATCATATCTCAAATTCAAGATTTGTGAATATTATCTTCCATTGTTTAATCTCATATTATTGGCAGCTATTTTTATGATGTTTCCAAAGTTCTACCCGAACTCAATTGCAAACTTAAACAGTGTCTCGGATTTACATCCGACTTTTTATTTATATGAGACATCTATTGACTTTTGTAAAAGCCTAAATAATTCAATTTTTAATTATTATTTATTTTTATTGAGATTTAAGAACCTCATCGTAATATTTAATCATTGAAGAAGATAATATTAACATACCTAAATGAAAGATGAAACCGGACAAAAGGACAGAAACTAAAAAATATTTCAGTCGCATCTGGGACTCGAACCCAGGTCTCTCTGCCTATCCGGGGCAACGCTCAACCGACTTAGCTAATGAGACAAGTTCAATTTGTGTCATCTTCATCGATATCATATCTCAAATTCAAGATTTGTGAATATTATCTTCCATTTTAAATCTCATATTATTGGCAGCTATTTTTATGATGCTTACAAAGTTCTACCTGAACTCAATTGCAAACTTAAGCAGTGTCTCCGATTTACATCCGACTTTTTATTTATATGAGACATCTATTGACTTTTTGTAAAAGCCTTAATAATTCAATTTTTAATTATTATTTATTTTTATTGAGATTTAAGAACCTCATCGTAATATTTAATCATTGAAGAAGATAATATTAACATAACCTAAATGAAAGATGAAACCGGACAAAAGGACAGAAACTAAAAATATTTCAGTCGCATCTGGGACTCGAACCCAGGTCCTCTGCCTATCCGGGCAACGCTCAACCGACTTAGCTAATGAGACAAGTTCAATTTGTGTCATCTTCATCGATATCATATCTCAAATTCAAGATTTGTGAATATAATCTTCCATTGTTTAATCTCATATTATTGGCAGCTATTTTATGATGTTTCCAAAGTTCTACCTGAACTCAATTGCAAACTTAAACAGTGTCTCGGATTTACATCCGACTTTTTATTTATATGAGACATCTATTGACTTTTTATAAAAGTCTAAAGAATTCAATTTTTAATTATTAATTATTTTTATTGAGATTTAAGAACCTCATTGTAATATTTAATCATTGAAGAAGATAATATTAACAAACCTAAATGAAAGATGAAACCGAACAAAACGAAAGAAACTAAAAATATTTCAGTCGCATCTGGGACTCGAACCCAGGTCTTCTGCCTATCCGGGGCAACGCTCAACCGACTTAGCTAATGAGACAAGTTCAATTTGTGTCATCTTCACTGATATCATATCACAAATTCAAGATTTGTGAATATTGTCTTCCATTTTTAATCTCATATTATTGGCAGCTATTTTTATGATGTTTACAAAGTTCTACCCGAACTCAATTGCAAAACTTAAACAGTGTCTCCGATTTACATCCGACTTTTTATTTACATGAGACATCTATTGAATTTTTTTGGCAAAAACCTTAATAATTCAATTTTAGTATTATTGTTATTGAGATTTTAGAACTTATAAATCGTAATATTTAATCATTGAAGAAGATAATATTAACATAACCTAAATGAAAGATGAAACCGGATAAAATGACAGAAACTAAAATTATTTCAGTCGCATCTGGAACTCGAACCCAGGTCTTCTGCCTATCCGGGGCAACGCTCATCCGACTTAGCTAATGAGACAAGTTCATTTTGTGTCATCTTCATCGATATCATATCTCAAATTCAAGATTTGTGAATATAATCTTCCATTGTTTAATCTCATATTATTGGCAGCTATTTTATGATGTTTCCAAAGTTCTACCTGAACTCAATTGCAAACTTAAACAGTGTCTCGGATTTACATCCGACTTTTTATTTATATGAGACATCTATTGACTTTTTGTAAAAGCCTTAATAATTCAATTTTTAATTATTATTTATTTTTATTGAGATTTAAGAACCTCATCGTAATATTTAATCATTGAAGAAGATAATATTAACATAACCTAAATGAAAGATGAAACCGGACAAAAGGACATAAACTAAAAATATTTCTGTCGCATCTGGGACTCGAACCCAGGTCCTCTGCCTATCCGGGGCAACGCTCAACTGACTTAGCTAATGAGACAAGTTCAATTTGTGTCATCTTCATCGATATCATATCTCAAATTCAAGATTTGTGAATATTATCTTCCATTGTTTAATCTCATATTATTGGCAGCTATTTTTATGATGTTTACAAAGTTCTACCCGAACTCAATTGCAAAAACAGTGTCTCGGATTTACATCCGACTTTTTTATTTATATGAGACATCTATTGACTTTTTGTAAAAGCCTAAAGAATTCAATTTTTAATTATTCATTATTTTTATTGAGATTTAAGAACCTCATCGTAATATTTAATCATTGAAGAAGATAATATAACATAACCTAAATGAAAGATGAAACCGGATAAAAGGACAGAAATTAAAAATATTTCAGTCGCATCTGGGACTCGAACCCAGGTCCTCTGCCTATCCGGGGCAACGCTCAACCGACTTAGCTTATGAGACAAGTTCAATTTGTGTCATCTTCATATCTCAAATTCAAGATTTGTGAATATTATCTTCCATTGTTTAATCTCATATTATTGGCAGCTGTTTTTATGATGTTTCCAAAGTTCTACCCGAACTCAATTGCAAACTTAAACAGTGTCTCGGATTTACATCCGACTTTTTATTTATATGAGACATCTATTGACTTTTTGTAAAAGCCTTAATAATTCAATTTTTAATTATTATTTATTGTTATTGAGATTTTAAGAACCTCATCGTAATATTTAATCATTGAAGAAGATAATATTAACATAACCTAAATGAAAGATGAAACCGGACAAAAGGACAGAAACTAAAAATATTTCAGTCGCATCTGGGACACGAACCCAGGTCTTCTGCCTATCCGGGGTAACGCTCAACCGACTTAGCTAATGAGACAAGTTCAATTTGTGTCATCTTCATCGATATCATATCTCAAATTCAAGATTTGTGAATATTATCTTCCATTGTTTAATATCATATTATTGGCAGCTATTTTTATGATGTTTCCAAAGTTCTACCCGAACTCAATTGCAAACTTAAACAGTGTCTCGGATTTACATCCGACTTTTT
>JAHDVE020006208.1:0-101949 GCA_022606495.2 Halesus radiatus
CTTAGAGTAATCTGTGTAGATAACATCAACTTGATTTCTACTGTCCATATTGCTCGTTAGATATTCCGTAAAGTTTACTAAATTTGTTAGTACCGATCTTTTTCGTAGAAATCCATGTTGTTGGTTTTGTATGTTACAAACAATGGTTGTATAGATTTGATGGTAGATAATGCGTTCAAAAAGTTTACTAAATACGGAGAGTATTGAGATTGGGCGGTAATTCTCAGCGTTACTCTTTGAACCTGTTTTATGAATGGGGATTATGATTGCTTCCTTAAATTTCTTTGGAAATTTTCCTACCTTTAGAGACATTGTAAATATGTTAGTTAAAGGGTAAGTAAGATTTTGGGCACATTTTGAAACAAAGTATGGCGAGATACCATCACTGCCAGCACCCTTATTAACGTCCAAATTTTTCAGGTATTTGTAGATTAGGGAATTATGAATTTGTACGTCCCCGATCGGGTTACGATTATTCTCACGAGTAGAACTATCCGTTACACTGGGGTCATTCGTGCCTATATCGCTTACATAGGTGGACTGGAAGTGTTTAGAGAATAATTGACACACTTGATGAGCGCCGGTACCAGGCTCGTCTTTAAGGTACATAACTTGTGGGATGCCATTTGTTTTATTTTTGCTCTTTGCGTAATTCCAGAGTTGCTTATTATTTATTTGAATATTAGATTCTACTGAACTGATGTATTGATTATAGCAATGTTTCTGTAAGTTTTTTTTTTGTTGTCTACGTTTTAAAGCGAACTCTATGTAATCAACAGGGTTATTAAAGGATTTCCATATTTTGTGTAGTTTTTGTTTCTCTTTGATGATTTGTATTAGGGCAACCGAGTACCAAGAAGGAAATTTTTTCTTTTTGATAAAACGTTCGTTTAGGGACAAACTGGTTGATGATATTGTTTAATATTTACCCTTTTCCCCACCTTCCTCTCCCCCTTCTCCTTCCCCTCCCCAATACCTTCAGCCTCACAACATTCCCCAATTGGAAATGCCATAGTCTCACTGGCTCCAGACGGTTGGGAGCAGTTTGGGACTCTTGTGCGGTATTCATATAAAAAAAAAAAAAAAAAAAAAAATATTTCATAAAAAGTATCAACTGCTTCCTCAACGTTAGTGTTTACGTGAGTAAATGACCAGTCTGTTGTAGATAGTTATAGGTTAATTACATCATAATCAGCTTTTTCAAAGTGTAATATTTTATTTTGGGTGGGGCGTTAATAGTTGTAAGTGTGTCGATCCGTAGTGTAATTTTAAGTGATGGATGGTGCGAGTCTTCATTGACAAGAGGATTATCTGCACGAGCTACTAGGCAATCCTCATTACAAATAACTAAGTCAAGAATTCGGTTATTGCCATTTTTTATGGAATTTTGTTTGTTTTTGTAGCTTTATTTAGATGTAAGCAAATTTTCATACATCTAGTAATAAAAAACATATAAGATACATAATAAAATAAATAGTCATAAAATTATAACGGAAAGAATACAGTTAATAAAAAAAAAAGAAATACAGTTACCCCAGTTCAAAAAAAAAAAAAAATAGGGTTTAAGAAATACAGTTAGTACAAATAGAAATACAAGTCATAAATTTTTCTTTATGTATATAGCACATGTTTTACGGAAAGTGCCAAGATTTGAGGCTTCCTTTATGGAATTTGGTAGGTTATTATAAAGTTTTTGCCCTTTATAAAACACGCTGTTCTGTGTACACGTAAGTTTTTAATTGTATTGGTATTAATTTTTTTAATTGTATTGGTATAATTCCGAGTAATTGATTGTATCAGCAAATGAGGAACTAATTGTATTCAGTCTCCAAGTACGAGCATAATTTCTTCAGGATATTGATCTTTTAAGTTAGCAAGTAAGCAAACAAATGAACTGACTGCAATTTCATATCCATGACCCTGCGTAAGATATACACAAGCAACATGGACAGTACGTTTAGAAGTATAGTTAGATGGAGGAATAGTTAGAATACCCAGACGCATTCAGCATTACAGACCAAGTCATTGTTGTGAGTTATGATCATCACTCCACCTCCGTGACGAGAATCTTCCTGGTTGTTGATGCTACTAATAATAATGTTACTTGATCTATCCCCTCTGAAAACACTGAAAAAATCTGTTGGTGCAAGTTCCGGATCTAAAATAGAATCAATAAGCCAGGATTCCGATATACCAAATATGTAACAATCGTCATTCAGTAAAATATTATTGTGAAATATCTCTGTTTTTGTACGTAGTCCTCTACAGTTTTGATATAGAACAGTTATCATTGTAAGTTAGATTAGTTTTCGTAAAAGGTTAATAAATTTGGTAATAATATAAGAGTTAATTAAACGAGGATATTTTGTAAATATAAAATAGTGAAATAGAACGGTGAGGGGTGTAAAATGTTGTGAATACAATGTGTGTAGATTTCAAACATAGGAAAAATAAAATAATTAAGAGTCGAGAACAGTAATCTAGCATTTTTGAGAATTAAGATGTCATAATACTGATGAACGAAGTTAAAAGGAAGGTAAAAGATAGATTAGAGTGTAAACACGACAGGTGTAACAACACGCAAAAACAAGAATAAGGTACAAATATCTAGTTTAAATGAGATGTATGCAATAAGAAATGAGATATTCGGTTTTCGATATTAAATAAAAAATAATAGATATATTAATTATTAGTAATTGTAAGCGACCATTGTCGTTACAAGACTGTAAACATGTAGGTGCTGGTCAAGTCGTTATCGTATCCGTGATGTCTCGGGCGTCGGACTCGCTCTGGATTTCCAAATATTGTTCCTTGCAAAAGGGAAACAATGTCGACTTTTGTAGATTCTGCTGTGGTCGGGTATCCAAAGGTGAGAAGTCAAAGGCAGTTGTCCGATGGAGGTAAGCCGTGGTCAGAGTGAAACAAGGCGAGTGGTTCAGAAGTCAGAGCGGGCGGCGGGCGGGGAGGAGTACTTGTCAGGCTGGCGATCAAATGCTAACTGCCGCAAACTGGCGTTTGCAGGCTATTTATGCGGTCCACCAAGCGCGGACCGCCGGTGCCGTGTAGATGCCCGACAAGTCGGTCTCCCTCCCACCAACTGTCCCTCTCCAACGCTTTTATTCAGTCATTTCAGTTTGAGTGGTCTGGAGCGAACAAGCTCGCCAGACCGCCCGTTACATATATTAACAAACAAAACATAAAATTCTTATACATAAATACGAAGACGAAAAATGGCCGCGTCGGAATAATCTGGGAGAAGGTACGTCCGATACAGTAATGACAATATTATTTTGTAAGATAGTCCCTATTTGTGAATCTACTAGACTACACTAGTGTGTTTTAAGCTCATACTATACAAATAGCAGGCTATTATCAAGACGTACATACCAATATTATGATCTACATGAGATACAGGTACGTAAATAATGAAAAACAGTGTTTAAACATAAAATCATCACTACGTGTCCATGAGGAGGTGACCAATAACAAGTTATAAAAATATAAACATATGCTACAAATACATATTATTTAGTAGGATTATGTTGTAGGATGGAGGAAACACAGAGGCCGAAAGATCATTTTATAGCCCAGCTGTTGAATACAAGAAGGACTCGTAGAATCGACCCGTTCTCATGTGACAAATGTTGGGCGCGCGTTTGGCGTGTTTCTCGACTATGCACCGATGCCGGAGGGATCAATAACGCTAGTTCCTCAGAGCATCTTCCATTAAAATACCGGTAGAACAAGGACAGCATTCCCCGCTGACGCCTGTGCTCCCAAAGATTACAGTCCTTTTGTTAGGATAGGCGAATCTATCAAACGGACCGCCCGTTTCTGCACGGAGTTATGGCTTTTTTCAGATATTTTGGGGCTCCTAATTATACAGTGGGGCGCACTTGTGATTTGTACAGGGTCAGCAGTTGTGTACTATCTGCAGTATCTGCGGGCTCTGCAGTACGTGCAGCTTCCGAGAAGCAAACTTTACTCGGGCTTCGATGGAGCCCCCATACCTGGGCTGGTCACTTAACCGTTAGAGTGCAGTGCAGCCCTGTCGCGCTGCAAGCTTAGGGGCTGCGTTCTTCATCGTGCATTTGTTGGTCCTCGGAGGAACACGTGTTCCACTTGAGAGCGGCATATATTGGGGTTGCCGTGTCTCGACTTAGTTTCAATACATTTTTTTCCATTTAGTTAATAAAAATTTACCTACTGTATTTATTGTTTATCCTGCATAATAAATAGAATCCATATATTTCATCATGTCGAATCTTAGTTCCATTGTGGACGATGTTTCAAATGTATAAAACGTATGGCCAATGATGACGAATGTTTAATTATTGACCATCGCAATAAAAGGATGCGAATAGAAAGTAAATTTTCCTCATCTGCGCCTACAGGAACTACACGGGCTTTGCGTGGGAAAACAATAATAGCGATGTGGAATTATTTTATTTTTTTTAAATATTTTTTGTAGTTGTAGTTTTTTATGAGATGCATAAGAAACCATTTTTTTATATTTTTAATAGGTATATTTGTCTACGTTACAGCTTTTTTTAAAGATTACCTAATAATACAAAATTTGTATAGCAATTTACGTATCTACTTAAAACGGTTAGGGTTACACCAGGCGAGGGCTCAATGGAGGGCTTGTTGGGAAGATTACTTCCATTAAAGGAGACTAGATTGTCATTTCGATACCTTTTAGACGTAATCAAAGATGCTTGGGTCTTTGAAACATTAAATTCGACGAGGTTATACAGTATGACAGTGTCCATTCTTGTTCTTATTGTTTCGCAGCGCACTTGAGGTGATTTTTCACAAAAATGGCGCTATACAAATCATCCAAATATTATTATTATTATGTGATTGTAATATGTATTTAATTACTAAAATGTGTGTTTTCATTATCAGCGGTAAATCCCAGTGAGGATATCATCATTTATTATTTTTTTATAAAAAAAAGAAGATAATAAAACATCATGATTGTAGAGTGTTATCTATCTGTGTGGTGTGTATGTATTTTATTAAATAAAAAATACATATTTAAACATTTCGTAAAACTTCAAAAGGCGAAAATCGACTACCATATGTCTCGTAAGAACACTAAAATATGACAGCACTAACTTTGTAATAGAAACGAGTCGTTCGCGAACGAACCGGCTCAGTGTTCCGGATCTCCATATGGATTGAAAGATCCGGCTCGCGTGTGACCCGGTGATCCGTGCGAAGGTCTTGCGACTCGCAGATCACTACTGATCCGGGTTGGTCGTTCGATCACGTATACAGTACATTAGTATTATAGGTTATTAATAATTCCAACGCCTCATTTGTGGCGTCAGCGCACAAGGTTGATCTAGTAACAATAACGTGAATTATTAATAGCGTAATGTTCATTGTTTATTTTAAGGAAATCATTGCTATCTAAAAAATCGTTAGAAAATTCTCTTAGTATTGAGTACTTAGATGCGTAGAATAATGTTTATTGTTTGTGTAGGTATAAAGCCAGGCCTGACGGACTTTATTTTGAAAACATTTCACAGAAACAACATGTAGTGTCTTTTATTAATACGACGCACCAATTTGATTTTTTAATAAATAACAAAAACAACGACACATTATTAAAAAAACGTTTTTAGGGATTATATTATAAAAACAAAACATCGGATAATTTGAATGACGATGAAAATGTAAAAGTCGGTAATAATCAACAATAACAAACGTATCCTGGGCACAAATTAACAAAAGCAACAAGAGACCACTTATTATTCACCCTTGGGGTGATTTTCCACGAAAACGGCGCTATAGAAGTTATCCTATCATTATTATAGTTATAGGGGAGGAGGTGCATGCAGTGATCACCGTACTGACGTCATAGTTACCAAATACGAGAGAAGATTTCTCGATTATCCTATAAAAGAGATCCCAATGATGTTGGGATTCCCTTTTGTAAGACTAAAATACATTAAAAGACTTCCAAGGCGTTCTTAGACGATATTTTTTTCATATCGATCCCCATACGGGAACCATCTAGGGATCCATAGAGAAAATATTTTCTATACACGATCATTATTAATTGTTTTTGTGTTTAATTCGTTGAACTCCATTTAATTTTTTTTTTAGTTTAATGTAAATTACAGTTAATAATGTTATAATTAGATTCTGGAAGTATTTTTAGTTTTTATTATTGTGACAGCTGTTTCGGCGTTTAAAATGGCTTTTTCGGGCGGAGTTTGAAAATGGCCTTAAAAGCCGAAACAGATGTCACAACAATAAAAACTAAAAAATCTTGCAAAACCTAATAACAACATTATTAAATTTGATTTACAAGAAAATTAAAAAAAAATAAAACTTATTTTCACACCTACATTTCATACAGATTTGCACAGTTGCCATTAAAGGAGAAAAAATATTTTTGGATAGTACTTAATCGTCAAAAAATGGCAGCACTTTCAAAAAGGTCAAAAAATAATTTTAAAAATATCCGCTAAATTCACAATTCCGACCAGAAACACGCTTTCACAATCAATTTAAACACAGTCTAATCTACATTTAATCTTTTTGACAATGTTTTAAATTATATTCCTAAGTAAACACGCAGCATCTCCACAAAATACGTAACGGCGGTCAGAGAAAGCGCGCAAAACTGGACAATGTGTTCGCGTATTATTTAAGCAACATGTAAAAAAAATCATCAAAAATATACTCTAAATATCAACAGTACTGAATAGTAATAAACACACAGTGCCGTCTTATATGTTGTATATTTAATATAACAAATATACTCTAAATATCAACAGTACTGAATAGTAATAAACACACAGTGCCGTCTTATATGTTGTATATTTAATATAACAAATATATAAATATCAACAGTACTGAATATTAATACTTTTGGTGCCGTCTTATATACAAATATCAACAGTACTGAATAGTAATAAACACACAGTGCCGTCTTATATGTTGTATATTTAATATAACAAATATACTCTAAATATCAACAGTACTGAATAGTAATAAACACACAGTGCCGTCTTATATGTTGTATATTTAATATAACAAATATACTCTAAATATCAACAGTACTGAATAGTAATAAACACACAGTGCCGTCTATATGTTGTATATTTAATATAACAAATATACTCTAAATATCAACTTGATACTGAATAGTAATAAACACACAGTGCCAAATCTTATATGTTGTATATTTAATATAACAAATATACTCTAAATATCAACAGTACTGAATAGTAATAAACACACAGTGCCGTCTTATATGTTGTATATTTAATATAACAAATATACTCTAAATATCAACAGTACTGAATAGTAATAAACACACAGTGCCGTCTTATATGTTGTATATTTAATATAACAAATATACTATAAATATCAACAGTACTGAATAGTAATAAACACACAGTGCCGTCTTATATGTTGTATATTTAATATAACAAATATACTCTAAATATCAACAGTACTGAATAGTAATAAACACACAGTGCCGTCTTATATGTTGTATATTTAATATAACAAATATACTCTAAATATCAACAGTACTGAATAGTAATAAACACACAGTGCCGTCTTATATGTTGTATATTTAATATAACAAATATACTCTAAATATCAACAGTACTGAATAGTAATAAACACACAGTGCCGTCTTATATGTTGTATATTTAATATAACAAATTAATAAACGCGCAAATTTTCTATATAATATATTTACGAAAAGAATGACAGATAAAGACAACAGCTGATCACGACATAATGTCCGCCATCTTAAACTGGACGAAAATATAGAACACGCCCTAATTTTCATCCCTTTTCCATAGAAAAAGACAACTCATCAATCTGGACGAAAAGAAGGGCATGGTGCGGGAGACGCGAACTGTCGTTCAATCGAGCCGGATCACCGAACCGATACATTACAAAGAGCTGATTTACTGATACTTCGCCTGCTACTACTTCGTAATTTGGCTGATCTTTAGTTGGCCTTGAAATAACAACATGGCGTGTTGCGATTCTTCCAAGTTTTACGAGTATAAATTTATGCGGAATCGTAATTTTAAACGCACTATTTATTGTCTCCCCCAACCGAAATAGCAACGATTGTAAAAGATTGCTTCATTTCAGTCACCGGAGGAAGCAAAATCACGCATTTTAATTAATTTAAAGCTTGGTAAAGTTTCAAGTATTTGTATGGCTTTTAGGTTAGGTTTTTAGGTAATGTTTTCCAGTTGGGACTCGGATTCATAAAAATAAAAATAAATATTTGCATATGCGGAAGTAAAAGAACAGGTTCCAGGTTCTTGGTTTGGGTTTTTTCTTTCTTAAATAAAACTAAGAACCGATATTTAAAATTTTATACAGTCGGCACTTCTGACAAATGTCATTTCATAAGAACGTTGAAAATGGGGTGAATTCTTCTTCAATATTAACTTTTTTTTATATAACGGTCTCCGTGGTTGAGCGGTTACGATTCTTGGCTACGAATCCGGAGGTCCCGGGTTCAAATCCCGGCGTGCACAAGTAATTTTTATTTGATTAAATTGTATTATTTCACAATTTATTCATTTAAAATAACATGTAGTATATTTGCGGCACGTTCCAGAATGGTAGATGCCGTCAGTATCGCCTTGACGAAAGACCACCATTCAGAATCGAAAAGTTGCTTAAAATGCCTGTAGCCGTGTTTGATGACTAGATCTGAATAGCCAGGTGGTTCCCAACCTTCCTCTTTCCCATCTCCACCCCCCTACTCAGTACCTTCAGCCTGACAACATACCCCAATGGGGATGGCATAGTCACACTTGCTCCAGACGGTTGGGAGCAACTGGGACTCTTGTGTCAAAAATATATATGTAAGGAAAATAAAAAAATGAAGTGCATTGTTTGGACTTCCGCTCACGCAAATATTTTTTATTTATTTTTATGTTCTCGGTTTGGGCTTTTTTAATTAGAATACATTGACAAGAAAAAAACTTGCATATTTACCCAATGTTCCTGTGATGACACTTCGGAAAGGAACTTTCACTGGAGGAAACTTCGGCGTACACTGTACAGACTATTTATTAATTGATTAGTTTCAAAACACTGTTTCCGTTTTCACGATTGTATTTTAAATGTGGAATGTCTGACCTGAGAACGTTGAATTTGAGTACTAACTTGCTACGTGCTTTAAAGAAAAAGGCAACTCCCGAAGTGACCGGCAACAGTTGATTTTATGAACACGCAGAATTACTCTTTCCAGAACAATCGAACTACACAGTGGTGCTATACCGAAAAAATTAATTTCCCTAGCTTTATCGCCAAAAATTCCCCAGATTTGATAAATATGGTATTATGTACGAAATAAAAGTTATTAATTGATAAACTAAAGTTTTTAAGAGAAGATTTTTGAAAGGGTAACAATTATTTTTATAAACAATAATTATTAGCCTGAAACACTCATCCAAATTGAAAAAACCTTCCGAGAAAAGATAAATGTCGCTGACAGGACTCGAACCTGCAACCTTCTAATATCCGGTCAGATGCTCTACCGTTGAGCTACGTCGAAACCTCCATAGGCTTGTCGGGTAGAGCATCTGACCGGCAATCAGAAGGGGCAGGTTCGAGTCCTGTCGGCGACATTTATCTTTTCTCGAAAGGTTTTTTCAATTTGGATGAGTGTTTCAGGCAAATAATTATTGTTTATAAAAATAATTAAAATGAAAGTTATTTATTTGCTTGTAAGAAACAAACAGATTTTAATAACAAAGGAAGTTTAACAAAAGGTAAGCCAACAAAGTTTATTGTGCTAACAGTGGTTAAATACAGATGTTTTATTTATGAAGCTAACAAGATAAAGAAAAAACCAAATAAGAAGGAAGGGGGGGGGGGGAGATAAGGTCGGGACAGCAGAAAGATGCTCGAGATACATTTTATACTCATGCATCAATTTGTGGTCGTACGTATTACTTCGGTTCGAAATTTTGAAAGGGTATTGTGAAATTTGTCGATATTGTGAAATTGTGCGTTATATTGCGTTATTTATCCTAAGATTGGTCCTGCATGGAGGGCAAATAAAAAAATCAGTATGTCTTGTCGCTATGTGAATTTTTATAAATTTAATGAGCTTTGGCGAGTCCAGGCCATTATTCATAATTTTAGATAAAAAGATTTGATCAAATATTAAGCGTCACGTTTGAACCGACATGAATTTATGGAATTTTAAGGATTCGGTATTATTTGCAAAGTGTATACATGGTGTTATGTACCCACCTACCCATCTGACCCTAAACTGTCTACCTACTTGTCGAATTCCTATCTATTGTTTACATTAACCTTGACCAGATAATGCGTCACCCAGCACCATAAGTTTTTTTTTATGTATCCACTAAGCCACTGCAAGTAGCTTGTCAGCAGAAGTTTAGTTCAACAGTATTATATATAATACAACAATAAATAACAATCATTATGCAAATGTGGCGCAAAATCATAACAACATAAGTGCATGCATGTTGTGATCAATGTACACAAATTGGAAGGAATATTTAAAAAAAAAAGTATGAAAACAGCATAACAGTTTTGTAATGGAGATACCAGAGTCCAATTACGTATTGTAGCTATTAAAATAAATGTAGCTATTTATTAATAAATATTGGGTTCATTTATAATTATGTAAATAACCCAATAAAACTATCCCCAAATTCAATCGATAATGTTCAATAGTTATTTATGAAAATATAATGTTTATTGCCATATCTTCTGATTTGTAAACTAATCTATTATCTGATATTATATGAGATTTACCGTACATAATTGTATATTCTATTCATGGTACACCATAACTAAACATAATTTTAAAAATTGTCTACTCCTTTAGAAACTTTCACTAAGAGAATAATAATAATACTGAACATTAACATTATCATAATATCCATATTGATAATTGTTTTGATCGCGAATACTCCAATTTCTTTCATGAATAATAGCTGTTTGTATTGAACAATAATTATGGAGCATTATGTCACCCAAATTAAGTAAAATTTTTGCCAAAATTAAAAAAAAATACATATTTTAAATGCCAAACAAAATCGTTTTTTTTTTTACTAATCCAAAAACAGGATGCTCACGTGACGTGAGATGTTCCACATGCAATGGTCATAAGATAACACGGTGTTTTGATGAGCTGATTTTTCATCACTTTTAAATATAGATTCCTCATATAATAATTTTTTTATAATAAAAATGGTTTTTGATGATCTATATGAATACACATTTTTAAAGCCATTATGTTTTTCACTGGAGTTCCTTATTCCCTATATTTCTTTCCTTTTTCCAAATAAATCCTCTTTCTCCCTTTAAAAACCGAAATACCCCAGATCTGGGGACTTCTTTCCTAGATATGGCATCTCTGAAGCTGCAAGATGTCAAATGGCATTAATGACAAACAGTCGCCTTATCTATGACTCACACTGTGACACACTCACGTGCGGGAAATTTTAAATTGTACCCAAAGTTTTTGGGCCAATAAATGAAGCTGAAAGGATACGGTAGAGGTAAGAACCATTTGATATATCCTTTGTAATACCTATAAGAAATGACCGAATTCACAGACATACTTAGTTCATAAAGAAGTGCATTTCAAGTAATAATAATTCCCAGACTAGACAGGCCATAAAAATTTGCACAAAAGGCTACCCGCGCATATTTTTGTTCAAGCCGGAAACGATTGTAAAGTACTACATCGTAAAGTAAATACTATTTTAGAAAGACGGCTTTATTTTATTGGACAGCAATAAAAACCTCAAAGGAAATGAGCCGCCCTGCGGAGCGGCCCGCCAAACAAAACGGGTCATAAAAAGATCCTTACAGGTAGACAGGCAAGAGGGCTCTCTGACGAGACAGTCGGGTTCAGTCTTCCGCCCAGGAAGGAGAGTCGGGTTTAGCCTTCTGCCAAGGAAGGTTCCTATACTCGCTCCTCGGAGAGGCCGCCCAGGTCCTCTGACCGCGAGTGATTATTACGCTTCCGTCCCAGAAGGAAGTCTGGTCTTCGCCCTTCGGCGATCTACCGTAGAAGTCGCCCAGACTCTGCACCGCGAGTCAAATCAAACAGATCCGGAGGTACTTGGATACCTAGTGCGAACGCGAGGACTATGCATACAAAGCAGCCACTGGACCCTGGACAGCCATCAGTAAAGGGAAGTGCCTCTGAACTCTCATGATAATTCTTCCACCCTGTCAGCCAAGTGAATCTTCTAACTGTAAGAATCAGCTTTTTCGTATAATTAATCCAGTGAATCTCTAGTTTTAAGAAAACAAACTTTTACGGAGATTTAACGAAGTAAACAGTTAATTTTAAGTACAAAGACTTAAGTAGATTTAAGTACTTGGCTATCTAGTTTTATTGAAATTTTGTGTCTAATTAAGATTAACTTTAGTTTAAGACTAACCCCACGATTATCTAAATAAATGACTTGTTGTAAATACCTAAATTGCTTTTCAGTTCCTAACCTTTTTGCGTTATTCCTAGAATTATAACCCACTGCACCAAGTGATCGTCTTATCACATTATTTGTTTTACTTTATTTGTGATCTATATACAGTGCCGGTTTTCGTTTGCCAGTAATGGGTTGTTTTCGAACGATTTTTTCCGCTAGGTGCCGCATGTGAAAGACGGTTCTAGTAGCTTGGGAGAACTGTCCAATCTCATATACCCCGACTACACGATCGCCCGACCTCGAACGTTTTTAATTATTATAATAATAATAATATTTATTTGAAACATACATTATTTGACAGAAATATTTCAGAAGGCTTTGACTGTCCAACTAGGAGCAAATCCTGTTTTAGGACAGTCAAATTGATAAGATTAGTTCATATTAATATACATACACATAAAAGAATATAAAACAATCCATAAAGTAAATTCAATAAAAAAAAAGAAAAAAAAAAGAATTTTTTTTTAATTTTTTTTTTAAGTATGTTGCAATTTTTTTTTCAATTAGTGTAGAATAATAATGAATTACAAATGAGATGTAAAAGTTTAAAATATAAAGTATACAAGTTTAAAGAATATAAGTTAAAGGTATGATATGCATTTTTTAGTTTACTTTAGAGAAATAATAAATTACATATGACATGTAAGTGTATAGTGAGAATAAAAGTTTAAAGTATAAGATACTAAAGTATGATATGCATTTTTAAATTAGTGTAGAGTAATAAAGAATTACAATTGAGATGTACAAGTTTAAAATATAAAGTATAAAAGTTTGAAAAATAAATGATTGAGTATGATATGCTTTTTTTTTACAATAAATTTAGTGTGTAGTAATAACGAATTACATATGAGATGTAAAAGTTTAAAGTATAATAGTTTAAAGTATACAAGATTAAAGTATGATATGCATTTTTTTTTATTTAATGTATAGTAGTGATGAATTACATAAGAAGGTTTTATTAAAATTGTACATACATATTAATGAGCATATGTTCGCTTTTGACCCTCCCTAAATCGATAAGCCATACATTGATCAGTTTACACAGGACGTTTGTACTTTTCATTTTCCATGTATCGGGTATTATGTTGAATAATTTTGGTCCTAAGTATGAAAATTGTCTTTTAGCAAGGGATGTCATGGTTTTTGTTGAAACAATTTTTTGTTTTTGTTTTTGTTTTTGTAACTTTATTTAGATGTAAGCAAATTTTCATACATCTAGTAATAAAAAACATATGAAATACATAATAAAATAAATAGAATCATAAAATTACAACGGAAAGAATACAGTTAATAAAAAAAAAGAAATACATTTACCCAAGTTCAAAAAAAAAAAATTTAAAATAGGGTTTAAAAAATACAGTTAATACAAATAGAAATACAAGTCATAAATTTTTCTTTATGTATATAGCACATGTTTTACGGAAAGTGCCAAGATTTGAGGCTTCCTTTATGGAATTTGGTAGGTTATTATAAAGTTTTTGCCCTTTATAAAACACGCTGTTCTGTGTACACGTAAGTTTTGTTTTGGGAAGCCTGAAGCCTGAATAATTGTGAATATTTTCATGATACATAATATTAGTTTGCAGATATTTAGGGAGCATGTTATTTTTAAGCTTCTACATCATTGTTAACGTATTATATATTATATGTTGTTTAGTTGTCATCATATTTAAGTTTTGTAACATAGTTTTAACTCTAGTAAAGATATTACATTTCAGAATCATCCTCATTCCCCTATTTTGTATAACCTGTACTTTATTATTTTGTGCCTCGTTACATAAGAATAAAACACTAGAACAATAATTTAAATGAGGAGTTACAATAGAATTGTATACAAGATGCGTTGTCTTGAGATCCAAGTTATTCCTAATTCTTTTTAGGAAGCCAACTTTTTTAGCAATTTTCTTAGATATGTATTCGAAGTGTTTGTCGAATTTTAATTTATCGTCTAATATTATACCCAAATATTTAATACTGCTAACCCTTTCTATCTTTATGTTATCAATGGTTAGTATTGGATGTTCGGTTCCACCTTGACTATCAATAATCAGAAATTTAGTTTTCATAACATTCAGTTTTAGTTTGTTTATGTTTAACCAAAGTGTTACATTATTTAAGTCATTTTGTATCTCTTCAATGGCATCCTGTATTTTTTTCTGGCTATATATAACAATGTATCATCAGCAAATAATTTAATGCCACAATGCTTTAAAATTTAACAATAGCATTTATATTTATAATGAATAACAACGGACCTAGGACAGATCCCTGTGGAACGCCTTTACTAGTATGACGTGGATCTGATATTATACCACCATATTTTGTTACTTGCGTTCTTTCTGATAGATAATCAACAAACCAATTAATTTCTTTACCGTTAATTCCAATATTTCTTAATTTTTTTATTAACCTATCTCTATCGATTGTTTGGTCGATTGTGTAGAGGGATAGTTCGTACGCATTGGGCCAACGTCGGCTCGAGTTCGGCAAATTCGCCATTCGGCAAAGATGGCCCAAGTTCGGCAGGGGATCCTGACGGATGGTATGCGCGAAGAATAAAACATGATTGAACTGTGTTTATAATGACAAAAAAAGACTCAAATATGCGACTAACCCCCAAATATGCACTGTACGTATTATGCTAATAATAATAGAATAATTTGTATAGCGCTGTTTTTCATGAAAAATCACCCCAATAACGAAATTAATGTAATTCGATGTATAATCGGGGCTGGTTGTTAAATTTGTTTGCGTTGCAATCTAACACAGGCTATGCGTAAAAATAAAATACGAAGCTAAAACAGGCGCAATAGCTATCCGTTATATTTATTTCAGGTATTGTGAGTACCTGATGAAAAACGATTTTTGTCAATAATATTATAAATTTCGGTAGACTTTCTATGAATATCGGTAGATCGATAGATTTTAGCTGAAATGGCATCACTAGTTTGGAGTTCGTAGTTGGAACATTGGCCCAGGTGTTGTTGCCCGATTTATAGTCACCACACGATCGGCCACTCCGAACCGAGTTCGGGTTGGGACGTTGGCCGATTGCGTGATCGAGGCAATACATTTTCTACGCCATTTGAGATATTTTAAAGTTTTGTAGTAATATATTTATAATTCCGTCAACTTTTTGTTGTTTTCCAATGTGTAATAATGGGGGTGGACATGTGTTTACAAAATATAAAGATTGATTGGGGGAAATGGATTAATTATAATTGTTTTTATTATTTAAAAAGAAAAATAATTACTTTCTTAAAGTTTTACAAGTCAGACTCGTTCTTTACGCGTGAATGATATTGAAATATTACTTCATTTCAATTGAATTACAATAAGAAGCAACTATTTATGTCGGCTGAAATGAAAAATAATGCATTTTTAAAGCTTTCTAAATTTTCACGTTTCGTAAGTTTTTTTCTTTACTTTTACCACGAACCTAAAAACTAGTTCTATATATAATACAACTTATTTATTATGTATGTAATAGGTTTTTAGGTTATTAGTTTTCAAACTTTGAAGAAAAGAAAAAAAAAATAACCTAAAATCGAGTCTGACTTTACCATGACTTTTTAACTGTTGAAAGAACTGATGTGTCAATAATGAAATGATTTAAAAAAATACCACCCATGATACAATTCGAATTCACAATGCAAGTTACAATTTATTGATTCGAAAACATATCATTTTAGAAAGGAATATTTTCCTACTCAGTTAGGAACATTAGTTGTATTCATCAAACCCATAATAATCAAAATAAGTTGATAAGACGGTGGTTAGTGCAGTGGGTAAAATTCTAGGAATAACGCAAAAAGGTGAGGAACTGAAAAGCAATCTTAGGTAGTTACAACATTTATTTTGATAGTCGTGGGGTTAGTCTTAAAACTAGAGTTAATCTTAATTAGACACAAAATTTCAATAAAACTAGATAGGCAATTACTTAAATCTACTTGTAAAGTCTTTATACTTAAAATTAAGTGTTTACTTGGTTAAATCTACGTAAAAAATTGTATTCTTAAAACTACTGATTCACTGGCTTAATTATACGAAAAAGTTGATTCTTAAAGTTAGAGATTCACTTGGCTGACAGGGTGGAAGAATTATCATGAGAGTTCAGAGGCACTTCCCTTTACTGATGGCTGTCCAGGGTCCAGTGGCTGCTTTGTATGCATAGTCCTCGCGTTCGCACTAGGTATCCAAGTACCTCCGGATCTGTTTGATTTGACTCGCGGTGCGGAGTCTGGGCGACTTCTACGGTAGATCGCCGAAGGGCGAAGACCAGACTTCCTTCTGGGACGGAAGCGTAATAATCACTCGCGGTCAGAGGACCTGGGCGGCCTCTCCGAGGAGCGAGTATAGGAACCTTCCTGGGCAGAAGGCTAAACCCGACTCTCCTTCCTGGGCGGAAGACTGAACCCGACTGTCTCGTCAGAGAGCCCTCTTGCCTGTCTACCTGTAGGGATCTTTTTATGACCCGTTTTGTTTGGCGGGCCGCTCCGCAGGGCGGCTCATTTCCTTTGAGGTTTTTATTTCTGTCCAATAAAATAAAGCCGTCTTTCTAAAATAGTATTTAAGGGTATTTACTTTACGATGTAGTACTTTACAATCGTTTCCGGCTTGAACAAAAATATGCGCGGGTAGCCCTTTGTGCAAATTTTTATGGCCTGTCTAGTCTGGGAATTATTATTACTTGAAATGCACATTTTAGAAACTAAGTATGTCTGTGAATTCGGTCATTTCTTATAGGTATTACAAAGGATATATCAAATGGTTCTTACCTCTACCGTATCCTTTCAGCTTCATTTATTGGCCCAAAAACTTTGGGTACAATTTAAAATTTCCCGCACGTGAGTGTGTCACAGTGTGAGTCATAGATAAGGCGACTGTTTGTCATTAATGCCATTTGACTTGTAAAGTCTTTGTACTTAAAATTAAATAATTAACTAATCGTTAAATCTACATAAAAGATTGTATTCTTAAAATTAGAGGTTCACTGGCTTATTTGTACGAAAAAGTTGTTTCTTTAGTTAGAGATTCACTTGGCTGACAGGGTTGAAGAATTATCATGAGAGTCAGAGGCACTTCCCTTTAGTGATGGCTGTCCAGGGTCCAGTGGCTGCTTTGTATGCAGGGTCCCCGCGTTCGCACTAGGTATTCAAGTACCTCCGGATCGGGAGTAGGTACAAACGCGGCGATAATCAGAGGCCTGGGCGGTCTCCGGGGTTGTTGATCTCCGAAGGGCGAAGATCAGTTACTTCCTTCTGGGATGGAAGCGGGGGTTCACTCGCGGAACAGATCCTGGGCGACTCTGCCGGAGATAGGACTTCCTTCTCGGATGGAAGCGTAAAATTCACTCGTCGTCAGAGGACCTGGGCGGCCTCTCCGAGGAACGAGAATAGGAACCTTCCTGCGCGGAAGACTCAACCTGACTCTCCGTGCTTCCTGGGCGGAATACTGCACCCGACTGTCTGCGTCTAGCCGCCAGGGTCGGGGTTTTATGACCCTATTGGCAGTCTCTCCGAGGGGCGGCTCATTTCCTTTGAAGTCTTTATTGCTGTCCAATAAAATCTCAAAGGAATATCTGACTTTCTAAAATAGTAATTAAGGTTGGATTATTTTACGATGTAGTACCTTACAATAGGTTCGGCTAGCCTTTGTGCTAATTCATTTTATGGCCGGTGTCGTCCGGGAATTTTTATTACCTGAAATGCACATTTTAGACTAAGTATGTCGGTGAATTTGGTCATTCTTCTAGGTATTACAAAAGAATATATCAAAGTCGTCAAAAAGGCCTACATATTGTAAATGTCGACGTGTTTTGCAAATCTGATCATTATAACAGATCTGTTTATTCATGCTCAAACAGATGGCTTCAAACAGCTATCGAAAGACATTCAGATTCATTGACAGGAGGACCGCCTTCCCTGGTGAATTTTTTTCTGCTGCTCAGAAAACGGGCCATGACCGTAGACAATCGTTCTAACGGCACTGACCGGTAGACATGTATGTATTTTTGACAGGTGACATTTGTGCTGCATCTTGATTTTCGTTCCGTGTATGTTTTTAGGTAAGTTGGCATTAGGTTAACACAAATTACACTAAATTCGTCAGAAAACACACTGAGCGATATAAATATATCCGGTTACATTGATATTAATAATTTATTTGATGATTCTTTTATAGTAATTGTTTTTTTCAAAAGTATACATCCGACTTCATACGAAGCTTTATAGCTGGTCTGTCGTATTGATTTGTTTATTGTAAAAATTAAGAGAATTCGACTGGAAATGACTACACCTTCAATCCACAGTGCTTAGGAAAGTTACTTGTGGCGTCAGATAGAATAATTGGAAACATTTCACAATAAGGAACTCCACTTCAATTTTATTTTATTTGTTTTTATCAATAATAACGTTCAAACTTAATACTCTTAAATTAGTTTTCAATGTTAAAATATTTTCAAAGTCCGCCAAAACTACAAATTTATCTCCCATCGGTTTTGAGGTTAGAATGTCAAATGTCAAAACAAGGATGAATTATACCGTACATAATTTTATATTGTATTCATAGTAAAACGTCATTAAACATAAGTAATACAAAGGAAGTTTAAAAAAAGGTAAGCAAATAAAGTTTCTTGTGCTAACAGTGGTTAAATACAGATCTTTTATTTATGAAGCTAATAAGAGAAAGAAAAAACAAAGTAAGAAGGAAGGGGGCAGAGAAATAGGAAGATAGAATGGGGACAGGAGATGCTCTCGATACATTTTATATTGGTACATCAATTTGTAAGGGTAATGTGAAGAATGGTCGTGTGGTCTTGGCATAAATGTTTTCAGACAACATTCGTAGGAGACCCGCCTTTACGCTGTCCGTATTTTAATTCACCTAGTATCTTCTTATCTCCATCTTTCTAATCACAATTTCTTGTTATTATAAATCATAAAGAAACTCACAGTTTACTTATAAGAAAGTTCTTCTACGTAATTGTTATTACGCATGACAGCTGTATCGCCTTTCGAGAGCATTATCATTGATATATCTGTCACACGTAATAATATTTACCTATTCTTTAATTGATTCATAAGAGTCTACAGTAATAAAAGTTAAATAAAAATGGGAGTTGTACTAATCAAACATAAATACAATTATTTTTTATAAACAATAATTATTAGCCTGAAACACTCATCCAAATTGAAAAAACCGACATCTTTTCTCGAAAGGTTTTTTCAATTTGGATATGTGTTTCAGGCTAATAATTATTGTTTATAAAAATAATTGTTACCCTTTGCGCTATGCACAAAAATCTTGTCTTAAAAACTTTAGTTTATCAATTAATATATAAATTCAATTAATAACAATTGTATATATATGAAGCTGACGGTAGTGGGTCAGATCTGGTCACCAAACACATGCCCCATTGAGGATGCCATAGTCTCACTGGCTCCAGAAAGTTGGGAGCAGTTGGGACTCTTGTGCGGTACTCGCATAAATGAAAGTTAGATACGCTAATCGTTAAAAACCTGAAAAGCATATCCGAAACTTTTTTTTTTAATAAATAAAACTTTGAAATTACGCGACTTAGCGGTAAGCGCTTTGACCCCTAGCACAGTTGCTTATACTTACCTAACTAACTAAATGAGTTATTACATTCATGTACATATTATATTATCCACTATTAAGATTAAAAAAAACTACCAACATTGAATAGTACAAAAAAAAAGATTTTTGTTAAAGGTTTCGTAAAAAATAATGATAATACATTATTGAAAACCTGCTGTTGCCCGGGTATATCCGGGTACTGATACACACTTGCTGTAGATGTATGCATGTATTTGTTTAGTTTGCCCCCCGACCTACCTCCTACCCATATTCGGTTTCGCTTGATTTGTGCGATGGCGACGCAGCTGAAAATTATCGTGAGATTTACCCAGATTTTGTCGTTTACTAAATTCGGATTTTGACCCAAATGAAACTATTTTCAGCAGTCATTAAAATTTTATTGTATACTTCATCATATTCCTGGGCTAGGATGAAGGACGTATTAAAAAAAATAGCGTCCACTTAGTCACAAATATTATCCAAAGTTGCAGCTAGAAATATGATTAAATTGTGATCTTTTGTAGGTTACATTTTCTAAATTAAAACAAAACTAAATAAAAAATTCTTCTCATCCTTACTAGATATTTACTATACCTTTTGATTAAAAAAATATGTCATTAAGTTTGGGTGGGTATTTGGCCTCTAATCCAAAATTAAGTTTTGTATGAAGTTTTAGTTGGCCGCGCAGTCGTCCTCTTAATATGTTACGTGTAACTGTTATAATGTATTAATAAATAATTTTCTGAGGTTTGTTTCAGTCATCACATTGTGAGCTGACTCCGACAACTTGTTAGCCATCTACCTGACTTGAAGGCTCTGGAAGTCGTGCCATGGATCTCCCTGACACAGACAGTTTGACCGTCAAGATGGAACCAGGGACTCGAGAAGCAGGCGGAGGGAGAACGTCGTACACGGAGATGGATATAGACCCACAGGATGTAAAGAAGGAATGCCTCGAGTATTCCCAAAGCGTGGAACAAACGGCAGGTGCGTGGGAAATTCAATAATAAAGGTTTTTTCTAAATAATATCTATCCAGAGTATCGTCATGGTTAAAGACCATCATTTAGCATCGAAATCTTGCGTGTTGGATGACCAGATCTGAATATCCAGGTACTTCCCTAACTTCCTTCCCCTGCCCTCTCCTATCAGGCTGATGCCACAGTCCCACTGCACTGTCTCCAGACCGTTGGACTATGACAATATTGTCGCTGTTGTTCTTTGTTTTATTTATTATATTCTAGTTATTTGTACATTTAAATTTACAAATTTCTAATGATAATTACCATGCTATTGGATTTTATCTTGCGTAACGTAATTCATTTTTTTATTATTTCATTCAATCATTCGTTCATTAATTAATTCATTCATTCATTCATTCAGTCCATCATTCGTTCATTCATTTATTCATTCATTCAGTCCATTATTCGTTCATTCATTTATTCATTCAGTCCATTATTCGTTCCTTCATTTATTCATTCATTCCATTATTCGTTCCTTCATTTATTCATTCATTCATTCATTAATTCATTCATTGATTCATCCATTAATTCATTCTTCATTCATTGTTTCATCCATTAATTAATTCATTCATTCATTCATTCATTCGTTCATTTATCCATTAAATCATTCGTTCATTGATTTATTCATTAATTCATTCAATAGATAATATAAAAAAAAACAACATAATTTGAGGGTTTTATCCAGAGTTAAAAGTTTCAAATAACTCTACTCGATGAAAATAACCCTACTAATGCATGCTTATGCTGTAACATTGATGTGCCAAATATGTCAACAACGTCGAAGTGTTTGTTCCCCAAACATTAAATCCGTCGCACAGGGGAATAATATTCCGACTCTGAAGTTGAATTGTCACAATAAAATAGTAGGTACGGTCTTGTCCTATCAGGTACACATAAATACATACACACGTAAACACGCATGCACATATATATACATATATACACGCATCCATACGCAAATATACACATATATCCCCACACACATAAAACATTACGTACACATCTATCTGAGTACGAGAAATAGGCTACTAACACTATCACAATCACTCATCAAAAGTCCCCAAGCGCCTTCCTGAAACTCTGGTATTTGGCTATTGACTTTATTTCATTTGTTAAATTATTGTACATTTTAGGAGCAAGGAAATTAAACTGTGACTGCCATTGAGGTTTTTGTTGGTGGAATAATATAATCGGATTGGTTGGAATAGCTAGTATTTAGTTTGTTTACTCTATAAATATAGTATTTAATTATTACAGTATACTTGAGTTATCTGGTATACATAATCGGATTGGTTGGAATAGCTAGTATTTAGTTTGTTTACTCTATAAATATAGTATTTAATTATTACAGTATACTTGAGTTATCTGGTATACATAATCGGATTGGTTGGAATAGCTAGTATTTAGTTTGTTTACTCTATAAATATAGTATTTAATTATTACAGTATACTTGAGTTATCTGGTATACATAATCGGATTGGTTGGAATAGCTAGTATTTAGTTTGTTTACTCTATAAATATAGTATTTAATTATTACAGTATACTTGAGTTATCTGGTATACATAATCGGATTGGTTGGAATAGCTAGTATTTAGTTTGTTTACTCTATAAATATAGTATTTAATTATTACAGTATACTTGAGTTATCTGGTATACATAATCGGATTGGTTGGAATAGCTAGTATTTAGTTTGTTTACTCTATAAATATAGTATTTAATTATTACAGTATTCTTGAGTTATCTGGTATACATAATCGGATTGGTTGGAATAGCTAGTATTTAGTTTGTTTACTCTATAAATATAGTATTTAATTATTACAGTATACTTGAGTTATCTGGTATACATAATCGATTTATCTGTACTATTTTTTGCATCTCTTTGCACTTAATTATTATATTTTTTGCTCTATTTGCTCTTTTTATATTTGTATAGGGTGTTGTTTTTAGAGGTATACTAATTCAAAATAAATAAAAAATTAAATAATGTTAATGTCTATGATATTGGCTTTATTTAATAGATAATTTTATGCCATTATTGGTAAAAATATGATTTCGGGCATATGAGTGCCACGGCTAGCTCGAATGAAGCGCAATCGTGGAAAATATTAATGATAATACTTACACAAATGGCCCAGCACTGATCACAACTAACACACTAATGAAATTTATATTTTTTCGATTTATATGGAAAATACTATTTAAAATACCAGAGAAATTTTACCTAATACAACAAAATTGTGTATATTGAGGTACCACCAAGAGGAATAATTCCATGTTCGAAGGGAGAGTAATTATCCAATCGATTAAGGTTTTCCATCTTCGTGAAAGTGAACGTCCTCTTCAGAGCTCTCCTCCTGGTCTTGCTAGTATTCTGACATCAAATCATTCATGTTACTACTCACTCACGCCTTCCCCGGAGTACCAGTGCAGAAACTCCTCTCATCGAAACATTGGCGTGAAGTGCTCGGACAAGCGTTTGCACAACTCCTGGAGGAGGTAGAATTCCCGAAGAACGTTGCCGACATCTTTAACCCTCTTGGCGGAATTTCACTCAGTATGAACTAAACTTGTTAATTTGACTGTCCTTAAACGTGATTTGTTCCTAGTTGTTCTGTCCAAAGTTCAATAGCTAAATTCAGAAAATAATGAAAATTCGCACAATTTTAAAAATATTATTTTATTACCCTTCTAATCCACCAAACTAAGCCCGAGCGGCGAGGCTTATAACGCCAGTACAAACCTAATACCCTCTTTATTTTTTTTTCATTTATGAGCAAAAAATCAGTTAAGTCATATGTAGGTTACCTGGTATATTTTTTATGATTTTTCGATTTCTATAATTTATTAAGAATATATATTTCGCAGAAAATGTATGAACAAAAACAATTCGCACATCCCGGGCCACTAGAGGCGCTAGTGTAGCATGTTGCCATCAAATGTCGGAAGGTGGGCGTATATCATCTTATTAGTTATTAATATTATTATTGAATAAACGAAAAATAGTAATTTGTAATCACTTTTATGTTATAATATAATGTATTTTTATTTAATGACATTTATATATCAATTTGTTTTTTCTTCTTAAACGGTATGTTTATTTTTTGCAGTCCATGGCAAAGATTATGAAGAAAGTCTGAATACATCGCATCCAAGCAGCCGCGAAGACAAAATGCGTAAATGGGAGATTTACGATTACTCTTTGTGTACCGAATCTGTGAACGACCACGTGATGAAACCCTCCGAAGAAAAAACGTTTTTGTGTTCCCGATGTAGTTTTGTATGTTACGCTGAGTCTTATTTAAAGCAACATATGACGACGCACTCGAACTTAAAACCATTCTCGTGTTCTGAATGCAGTAATTCATATTCCACTAAGTCAGTTTTAAAGCGACACATTCGCACACACACGCACTCTGACGTAAAATTGTTCTCGTGTTCCGAATGTAGTTACTTTTATTCCACTAAGTCACATTTAAAGCGACATATAATATCGCACTCGGGCTTAAAAACATTCTCCTGTTCCGAATGTAGTCATGCATGTTCTACTAAGTCAATTTTAAAGCAACATATGTTGACGCACTCTGGCATAAAATCATTCTCTTGTTCCGAGTGTAGTTACGCATGTTGTACTAAGTCGGTTTTAAAACAACATATGATGAGACACGCTGGCTTAAAATCGTTCTCGTGTTCCCAGTGTAGTTATGCATGTTACGCTAGATCAGATTTAAATAAACATATGATGACGCACTCTGGTTTAAAACCATTCTCCTGTTCCGAATGTAGTGCTTCATTTTCCACTAAGGCACCTTTAAAGCGACATGTGATGACGCACTCTGGGGTAAAATTATTCTCATGTTCCGAATGTAGTTATGGATTTTCCAGAAATTTATATTTAAAGCGACATATGATGATGCACTCTGGCGTTAAACCATTCTCCTGTTCTGAATGTAGTTATGCATGTTCCACTAAGTCATATTTAAAGAAACATATGAAGACGCACTCTGGATTAAAACCATAATCGTTTTCCGAATGTAGAATTCATCCTCCACTAAGTCAAATTTAAAGGAACGTATAATGATACACTCTTCTTTAAAACCATCCTCCTAATCCGAATGTATTTATGCCGTTTCCACTAAGTCACGATTAAAGTGACATATGGTGATGCGTTCACGCCTCCCACACGTACGCTTCCTACCGCGTTCCTCTATCTTCGCTCTAAATTGCCCACCGTTACTCCACATACTCCACTCCTTCCGACCGAGGCGTTGCGATAATTTTAGTAAACAGAGTCACCACACTTCTGCGTGCGGGCCGATGTGTTGATTAACTGACCTCCGCGCGGAAGTGTACATCTCAAGAGATTTCCCAGAGATCGGAGCGAAGTGTGGGATTTTAATGTTTTCCTAGAGTTTAGACCAGGCGTGCTTATCAAATGTATACAAGTTATTATACACTCTATATTGAAACCATTCTAATGTTCCGAATGTAACATTGTTCTCTAAAGCTGAATTATTCGAGAAGTCTGTATTGCTGACGCACTCTGTATTGACACCTTTCTCATATTTCGAACGTAGTAATTGAAGTAATGTTTCCTTGGTAATTGAGTGAGTTGCGCGTCGTGAATTCATTTCCTCAATTGGCTAAGTCCTCCATCACGACACGAGCAACATTTTCCGCTTAGTGTGATGGTAGTTGGAGATTTTCAAGTATGGTCAGGTTATTCGTCACCCGGGAATGTTTTTATTTAAAAGATAAATCACAACTAGGAAGACAAATTATGACGCAATCTGGATAGAAATAATTTTCGTGCTATTAATAATAATAATACTTGGATGATTTGTATAGCGCCGTTATGAAAAATCACCTCAAGGGCGCTGTACAAATACTACTTGCTAGGGTTTATCTTATTATCTACATATACAGAAAACATACTTACCTGGTAGGGCACTCCAGATTAAAACGTTCAATCATAATGTTTTGGGCTGAGATGATATGACTTTGTACGCACAGGACACATATAATAGAAAACACTGTACATTGCATGACATTGAGGTTACTGTTTAAATCCTATTTGTCATTGATATTATATACATTAGAAGGTTATTGGCAAAAGAAGACTAGGTTCTTATTTGAAACATGATTTTATTTGAGATTTTTTGATAATTATTTACATTTACAAATATTTTAATTATTTGTTTATTAGGTAACTGAACCATTCATGGATATAACTATCCGAAGAGATGATTTTTGAGTTTTGTTCTGAATTCTTTAATCAATCTTAGATCGTATGGCAGTTTATTCCAGGCTTTAGGTCCTGACACGCTGAAAACTCGCTCACCAAATTTAGTATCTGGTGTGCTCTTTAGTTCCTTCAGCCTTCCGATGGCCGATGACATCGCTGATCTAAGAGTTGACTGGCTTGAATTGGAATTTTCTGGGATGCAGAGTTCCGATGGATAAGCCGGGGCCACCCGTTAATTGATTTAAATACCACCCTATTGTATGAAGCTATCACTTTGTGGTTTTCCATTATAATAACAATAGCAATGAAACACTCAATGGCGTAAAATTTTATATATTCATATTTTTTAAGTTCAATGCTCCAAAAATCTCCCTTCTAATATTAAACCGGCTTTTTATACAATTAATAATCTTGGAAATTTTTTGAGGAACACTCAAGATAAATACCATAAATTGACTGACTCCGGTATATGTATAAACTACATTGTTACGACTGTTCCTCATATTATATTAGAAAAACTAGCCGTAATTTCGACATTAGAATCAAAGAACACTTCTTAAAAATAATAATTTTTCTGAATTCGCTAATCATATTATCTCAAAGAATCGTAGTTTTGATAAAAATACAAGGATCAATATTCTTCACATCAATAGTAAAAGTAAATGATTAGATAATTTAGAAGCCTCGGAAATTAAGAAATCCCTCAATAATAGATGAGTATATTATTAATAATCAAAGAAACCTATCTCACAGCCCCATTCTAAATATGTTTCCTTTCACCCCTCCCTCAATCTCTATTTCTTCCCCCACTCTTTAATAATCCTTAGCCACCCCTCCACCCCCGCTGTGCCAATTACTATGTATGTTCTTCCGTAATTTTGTAATATTGTTCAGTATACACTTGCCCTGACGATGGAACGGATGTTCCGAAACCGGTAGACGTATAAAATATATGTAGTTTAAACAAAGTTTGAGTGTTTCATTTGATTATAATTCTCATGTTTCGATTGGAGTTATTGGTGTTTTCGAACATCGGGTGTAAAGTGTCACACGCTAATGCACTTTGGATATAGTCGTATGCGAACCCGATCCACCAATTTTTTTTACACAAAATAAATTCATGTCATTAAGTATGATTGGCGAAATCCAAAATTGAATAGATATATTAAATGTCATGCGTTTTAAAATCATCTGGCACTTGTCAGACACTCAAAAGTATCAAAAAAAAAACAGTGGGAGGTTCTTCTGAGAGATCGCATATTTATGGGTATAAATTATACAAACTGCAAAAAATTGAAGGGTCCAAAGGTTTCGTGGCGCATTTGATCCGGAACAAAAATTTTACGACACTCAAAACATCACAATAGTTTCCTTCAAAATGCGCCAATAGATGAGTCTGGAACTCGAATTTAATATGGAACACAAGGCTGGTTTTAACTTAAGAGTGAATGTGCATGTGTGTCCACAAATTAACATTACGTCCACTCTGAACACGCAAATGGTTTTCCTTATTTTGCGGCATATGATCTGGAACGAGAATAATGTGACTACACTCGAAACGTCCGAATGGTTCTTTACATTGCGACAGCAATTAATTCATTTAAAAATACTATTTAGTATATTTCCGCACGTTATACGTTCCGCACCCCCCCAGAGGGGTAGATACTCTCAGTATCGCCCTGGTGAAAGACCTCCATCCAGAATTGATACGTTGCTTGAAATGGCTTTTAACCGTATTTGGTGATCAGATCTGAATAGCCAGGTATTTTCCCCACCTTCCTCTTCCCCTTCTCCTTCCCATCCCCAATACGTTCAGCCTCACAACATTCCCCAATTGGGGATGCCACAGTCGCACTGTATCTCTATATCATCTTTGGGGATGCTGTGGGGAGGGTCTTTTAGAGGATAGGAAGGAGTGAACCTGGGTCTTGAAGAGACCCATGTTATAGGATGGAGGAAACACAAGAGGCCGGCAGATCATTGCACAGCCGCGCTGTTGAACACAAGAACGAATCGTAGAAGCGACCCGTTTTCATGTGACAAATGTCAACCGTGTGCAAATGTTGGGCGCGCGTTTGGCGTGTTTCCCGACCATGCACCGGTGCCGAAGGGATCAATGACGCTAGTTCCTCGGAGCATCTTCCATTAAAATACCGGTAGAACAAGGACAGCATTCCCACCCGACGTCTGTGCTCCAAAGATTGCAACCCATTTGTTAAGATAGGCGAATCTATCAAACGGATCGCCCGTTTCTGCCCAGAGTCAAGGGTTTTTTTCAGATATTTTGGGACTCCCGACCAGAGGTGGCTGCCAAATTCTACAGTAGGGCGCACTTGCGATTTGTACAGGGTCAGCAGTTGTGTACTATTAAAGTATTTGCGGGCTCTGTACAGTACGCCCAGCTTCTGAGAGGCTAACTTTACTCGGGCTTCGATGGAGCCCTGAGCTGAGCTGGTCACTTAATTGAATACAACCGGAACGCAAGCCTTGTTTTAACGTAATTGTGAATCTGAATTTCAGTCTACAAGCTTAAATGTGCAATGCTAAAAAATCGTCACTGCTGATTTTCAAATCAATTACTGGTCCTGCTGTTATTCCGCCTATACGTTGCGGCGCAGCCAATCTTTAAATCTGCAGCGAAATAAAATATTTGGGGCATATCATCACTGATGGCCTGATTGATAAAAGTGACGTAGAACGCAAAAGAAGAGTTCTGAGCGTGCAAGCCAACATGCTCGCTAGGAGATTCAACAGGTGCAGTCCTACGGTAAAGAAGCAACCATTCCAGACATACTGCATGACCTTTTACACTAGCGAACTATAGACAAGGCGTCATAAACACACTCCGAGCATAATATAACCATCTTGGTGATTCGGCGCCTCGCAGATGTTCGCAGAGGGAAGGGTGCATGGGTTCGCTGCTTTGTTGCGCCACGGAGTAGCCGGGATGGGTCAACGCTACCGGAGATCGGAAAACACTATTGTCCAGGCTGTCACCCAGTGGCACGGTGCACCCCTACACCATAGATGGAGAATTTCCCTCAAGCCACCATAGCATAACTGATAAATATTTTCACCTTTTTATTTTACTTTTTTTTTTAATTCTATTTCCACGTCATGCATTATATTCAGATGTATTCTTTTATATAGCAGACTAAGTATTGCACTCACAGCTTTGTTCAGCTGAAATAAACACACTATTATTATAATGTATAATGTTTAACTCGGAACACGCAAACGGTTTTCCTCTTAATTTTGCACCTCATGCCCCTGAACTAGAATTTTACAAATCGCTTGGAACTCGATAATGGTTTCATTCGAAAAATAACCGTTCTCGTGTTCCGGTTGTAAATTTAATGTTATCAATAGGAGGCACCTACCGCAGGTAATTCCTATTAATAAAATAATTGTTTTATGTGTTATTTTAGTCATATTTTCTTGGGTCGCAAAACCAAAACCATTAACCTTAGCTGGATTGTGTCTTGAAATTTTAAGAAACGCTGCCCTGTAAGTATGTCATATTAAATCAAGAGACAATAGACTTCAAGCGACGCGTCACAGTTTAATAGTGCCTTAAAACTAAATCAAAGTAGGGCAATTACCATATCTTTTACTTGCTACTTTTTGAGTTCTACAACGTGTATATTGTTTGTCATGCCATTGCTATTTTATACGCACATATAGTACACTCAACCCATTTTTCATGATTTTTTTTCTTCTATTATGAGCTTGTACGACCCGATAAAATTGCACAGATAAGTGAGAAAAGGTGTTTCCATTACACGCAAAACACTAGTAAAGGAAACCAGTTTTCATTTCACACGTAAATATACCCAAATTACATAATACAATAATATTGAAATCTGGAAACATTCAATTGCACTGACAAACACACTATGAAACAATTGAAATACACATTATTCCATTGTTTCCTAAAAACGTAATTTAACTCGGCACATACTAGCACCACACTCAATTACAGTCACGACGTACACCAATGCAACACAAGAAACCATAACAAACTACGTATACCAAAAATACAGTCAAGAAAAAATGGACTAAAATCTTGAGAATATATACTTACACACAGTACAATAAATTACCCAAGATATTTAAAAAGAAAGCCAATGTAAAAGGTCTCAAAGTAAGATGCTTAAACTCAAGAATACGTGTCTCTGTAATAAATATAACTATATAACGCACCAGTGATGTGGTTCTTTATAATAAGTGTCTCTGTACACTTATTATAATGTGCCAGTGATGTGTCTTTATTACAAATACAAATTGTGTTTTGTAAATGTTGTTAATGTACTGTGAATGTTAATTATGTATCTTAAATATTAAGTATGTTTGTTTCTAAAAACTGTACTGCAGGTTCTGCATGTGATAATAATACTGTTATTTTATTTTTAGTAGGTAGATTGTTTATCCGGAAGAGGGGAGCTTGGCTTCTGCAACATGTAGATATTTACATATAAAATACAGTGGTTTTAAACACGTAACTATTTTAACACGTAACTATTATTTATTATAGTTATTATACAAAGTGTATTTTCAATTATATAATTTATTATACGTCATTTGAAGAAATAATAATTCATTATTTTATTCAGGGATTTCCATAGTTTACGTCGTGATGTTTGGTGATCTCCTTTTCCAGCGAAAATATTCGTCCGCACAAGCTCGGAGGCGTTCCATAATGTATTCATAATAGTGATGAGCATAATCGAAATATGTTATTGCGAAACATCAATTGATCGAATGAATTGCTCGTAGTTCAGCGAGAGCAATAGCGTCGTTCAAAAAAATGGTACATTGTGATATAGCCTTTTGTAATCACCTAAAATAAATGACCGAATTCACAAGAAATACTTTTCTAAAATGTGCATTGTAAATAATAAAAATTCCCAAACTAGACCGGCCATAAAATGAATTTAGTACAAAGGCTAGCCGAACCTATTGTTAGAAAAATTGCAACTACTACATCGTAAAATAAAATAATCTTAATTGCTATTTTGGAAAGTCCGCAATTCCTTTGAGATTTTATGGGACGGCAATAAACACCTCAAAGGAATTGAGCCGGCGACGGAACGGCCCACTGAACAATGCGGGTGATAAAAGAATACCTACAGGTAGACAGAAGGACAGTGGGCTCTCGGAGACAGTCAGGTGCAGTCTTCCACCGAGGAAGCACAGTCGGGAGCAGTAGTCCGCCCAGGACACATAGCCAAGTGAAACCTTCCGCCCAGGAAAGTTCCTATTCTCGCTCCTTGGAGAGGCCGCCCAGGTCCTCTGACGACGAGGGAATTTTACGCTTCCATCCCAGAAGGAAGTAACGGATCTTCGCCCTTCGGAGATCAACATCGGAGACCGCCCAGGCCTCTAATTATCGCCGCGTTGAACCTACTCCCGATCCGGAGGTACATGAATACCTAGTGCGAACGCGAGGACTCTACATACAAAGCCGCCACTGGACCCTGGACAGCCATCACCAAAAAGGGAAGTGCCTCTGACTCTAATGATAATTCCTCCACCCTGTCAGCCAAGGGAATCTCTAACTTTAAACAACAACTTTTTCATACAAATAAGCCAGTGAACCTCTAATTTTAAGTACAAAGACTTTAACAGTAGAATTAAGTAATTGCATATTTAGTTTTATTGAATTAATTATGTTTAATTAAGATTAACTCTAGTTTTAAGACTAACCCCACGACTATAAAAATAAATTACTTGTAACTACCTAAGATCGCATTTCTGTTCCTCCCTTTTTGCGTTATTCCTAGAATTATACCAACTGCCCAACACACCGTCATATCAATTGAACTAAGAAAGTTGTATGTGCATTTAGGTACTACATTAGCAGGAAAAAAGATCAAAACTAAATTGGTACATCTATGGATTATATTGGATATTTTGACAATTAATAGTGTTTCCATTTCGTTTTTAACATCAAATCAAGCTAGTTATAAAAAAAAACTGATTATAATAGAAGGTTATCTGTCACATTAGTATAGAACTCACGTATATTAAAAAATAAAATTGATTACAGTAAGAAACAGCTATTTCAGTTGGGGGAGACACCTGTTTTTTTTATTTAATTTTTTTTAAAATTAAAAGTATACAATACAATTTGCATTACATTCCCAAGAGTTAAGAAACTCATTGCGGAATTAAATGCAGAACCTACAGTACAGTTTTTACAAATACACATAATAATTAATCTTCACAGTACATAAACAATATTTAATATTCACAACACATATTTTGCATTTGTAATAAAGGCAAAATATGTGTTTTAGACCTTTATCACATTATAATATGATTGTACAGAGACACTTATTATAAAGAAACACATCACTGGCACATCACATTGTTCCACTCATTACGGAGACATATCACAACATTAAACCTTAAGGTTTTCCTCCAAAAAAAAAGAGTTTAAGCATTTTACTCTGAGACCCTTTACATTGGCTTGCATTTTTTATAGCGTTGGGTAATTTATTGTATTGTGTATAAGCTACACATTCTAAAGATTTTAGTCCATATTTTGTTAAGTGTATTTTTGGTATGTGTAGTTTGTTGTGACTTCTTGTGTTGTGTTGGTGTACGTCATGATTGTAATTGAGTGTGGTGTTATTATGTGCTGAGTGTTGAATTACATGCAAGATGGTGTTTGTAATTTCGCAGGTGGGAATGATATTAAACGGAAGTATTTGGGAGTTTCTCTAGATGTCTTTGACGTGTGTGTCCCATGGCAAACTAAATATATTTTGTAGGGCTCTATTTTGAATGAATTGGATCTCTGAAATCATTTTTTTTTGTAGCAAATCCCCAGATCCCGGAAAGATATATTAAATGTGAGTGAATCATAGCGTGGTAGATTGATCTTAATAGAGAGGTACGAAGTAACCAGCGCAGTCTATATAAAACACCAGTTATGGGGGTAATTTTAGATAAAACATGTTTAAAATGATGATTACGCGTGAGTTGCGAGTCAATGAATAGGCCAAGATATTTTCTACCACCAGCTTTTTCGAGGCGGTTATTAGCAAGATTTATGTTCAGACTTATATTGGTTTTGTTTCCAAACAAAATGTAATGTGTTTTTTTTAAATAAAACTTAGCTTATTCATTCGTAGCCAGTTTGCCAGGCAAGCTACATCTCTTTCCCTTTCCTTTTAAAGTTCTTTTATATCGGTATTGTGATAAAGAATCACTGTATCATCTGCGTATAGTTGAATAGTACATTCCGCATCACTACAAATCTACAAATTGTAGATAAAGATTTCACAACAATGATCCTCTACAAGCTAATGAATTTACTCGCATTTGTTTCGGATTGGGTGTAATTCTTATGTAGCATAGAAAATCCGTCAAATTGAAAACACGACCACGAATCGTACCCCCTTGCCATGCAGACAATCTCCAGAGATACGGACGACATTGCCACAAGTGTAGTGTCCGAACAAAGTGCCACTCCGTATTCACACCAACTGATAAATTTATTTAAGGCTGGTGGGTTTGATTCAGTTTTTTTTAAAGTAATTGTCCCAACATGTCGACAAATGTCCTGGAATTTAACTGTCTATCCGACGGTGTATTAAATTATCAGAGTTGTCACAAGATACTGGGGCTTCTGTCACGGGATATTTTTACTCAAGTGTTAACTTGGGATCCAGCGAATACACATGTTATCTACAATCGCATATCTATGGGATGTAATGTTTGTAGCAAAATTACTAATTAGGTCACATAAGGTTGGTTACTGAAAATAGACTAGGATACTACTCCTCCGCCAGGCATCAGGTATGGTAGGGAGGGGTTTTATTTAAAACAGCCCTCACTGCAGAATCTCTACATTCCTCGACCTATAGGAGTCGATAAAAGTGATTCTGTAATCACTATATTAGGTTTCGCGGATGCCAGTGGTTAACGCCTACGTTTCAAATAATTCCGAGAGCAATTAATTGTTCTTAAAAATACATTTATTAAAAAAAAAAAAAATAATGTAAAACAATTTTAATAATGTTATTATTAAGTTCTGCAAGTATTTTTAGTTTTCATTAAGGAGTACATTAAATCATATAAATAATTCGTCATAATCTGGATTAACCGCGGTATGAAAATGGCCTTGAACGCCGAAACAGCTGTCACAATAATAAAAACTAAAAATACTTGCAGAACGTAATAATAACAATATTAAATTTGATATAAAATAATTTTTCTTTAATTCTGACAAAAAACGGAATCTTGTATATTTAACTAACTAACTAACTTACTAACCATCACGCCGTTTCCCCGCAGGGGTAGGCGGAGAAGACGGACCGCCAAACAACTCGATCTTGGGATACACTTCTTGCTTCATTCACATTCATACAACGCCTCATACATTCTCTTCTGTTATTCCGACTTCTGACATGGCCCGACTCGAGTATTTGATTCACTTGATCGTGCCATGTCTTCCTCAGGCGTCCCCGGCCTCTTCTTCCATTCACATTCGCGTCATATATTCTCCTTACACTCCTTTCTTCGTTCATTCGCTCTACATGCCCAAACCATCTAAGCGTCCCTTAATCTTTGCTCACTACGCTTACATCAGCCTTGCATTCTTTACGAATCTCAACATTTTTCACACGATCATACATGGTTTTACCACACATTCGTCTCAGAGATCTCATTTCATCTATGTTAAATTATGTACCGGATATAGAATAATAAACTAGATGTACAGGTACACAATAATAAACTAGTAAAATTTGCATGACTGAAATTTCTCGGTCCAATATCCGTAAAAGAAATTAAAAAATGTGGTTTAAATATAGCTTTTAGAAACAATAATAAAATGGGAACAAGCCTAAAAAACTCGAAAAGTAAAAATTCCAAACATAATAATAGTGGCACATATGAATTAAAATGTGACCACGCTGACTGTAACGCTACCTATATAGGGCAGACGGGAAGGGCTTTCTCAATTAGATTAAAGAACATATAAGATGTTATAAAAATAAAAGCACTTCTTCAAAATTCGCAGAACATCTCTTAGTAAATAATCACGTCCTGCTTGACAACAACACACCTTAACCCTTACATATAGAAAGAAAGGGTCTTAGATTAAATTTACTTGAACAATTAGAAATTAACAAACGAACGAATGATCCTAACATAACATTAACTGATAAAGTAAGGAAAATTATATACTCACCGCTTCTCAGTATGTTCACATTATCAAAACAATACAACACATTTAAATACATCAATTAAGAAAACATTGTCAGTTAAATACGAGCAAAAACACATAATAAATGTAAAAACCTCACAGAATTCCGAATTTTAATTGCTTTCTAACTAAATCGGTTTTACCGAAAATAAATAATTACCCATCCAAATTTTAAAGGAGTGGTAGTAAATTAAATCATATAAAAAAGTCGTCACAATGTGAATTAACCACGGTTTGAAAATGGCCTTAACCGCCGAAACAGCTGTCACAATAATAACAACTAAAAATACTTGCAGAAGTTAATAATAACATTATTGAATTGGATTTACATTAAATTTAAAAAAAAAAAATTATGGAGTTCTACAAATTAAACACAAAACAATTAACAACATTGCATTGATTTGGATTCACTCGTTCGCACATCGATGCAAAAATTCGTTGCAAATAACATTAGTAAAATTCAATTCAATCTAAAACAGCAATAATTTTGAACATGTTGACAGGGCATTCCAAGAGATTACTTGTCTGAAGCGTTAACTTTAAACGTTAAGCATTAGCCCAACTACTAACGCAGCCGTGATGGTGTTAAAGTAGAAAACTATATTTGACAGACGAGAACGATTTTAATCCAGAGTGTGTCATCATATGTCGCTTTAAATGTGCCTTGGTAGAAAATCCAAAACTGCACTTCGAACAGGAGAATAGTTTTAAGCCGGAGTGCCTCAACATATGTTGCTTTAAATTTGACTTAGCGGTACATGAATAAATACATTGGGAACAGGAGAATGGTTTTAAGCCGGAGTGCGTCATCATATGTTTCTTTAAACCTGACTTAGTGTAACATGCAAAACTACATTCAGAACAGGAGAATGATTTTAAACCAGAGTGTGTCATTATATGTTGCTTTAAATATGACTTAGTGGAACATGCAAAACTACATTCAGAACAGGAGAATGGTTTTAAGCCGGAGTGCGTCAACATATGTTTCTTTAAATATGACTTAATAGAACATGCATAACTACATTTAGAACAGGAGAATGATTTTAAGCCAGAGTGCGTCATTATATGTTGCTTTAAACATGACTTAGTGTAACATGCATAAATACATTCGGAACAGCAGAATGGTTTTAATCCAGAGTGCATCATCATATGTTGCTTTAAACCTGATTTAGTGTTACATGCATAACTACATTCGGAACAGCAGAATGGTTTTAATCCGGAGTGCATCGTCATATGTTGCTTTAAACCTGGCTTAGTGGTACATGCAAAACTACATTCGGAACAGGAGAATGGTTTTAAGCCGGAGTGCGTCAACATATGTTTCTTTAAATATGACTTAGTGGAACAGGCAAAACTACATTCAGAACAGGAGAATGATTTTAAGCCAGAGTGCGTCATTAAATGTTGCTTTAAATCTGATTTAGTGTAACATGTATAACTACAATCGGAACAGGAATATGATTTAAAGCCAGAGTGCCTGACCAAATGTTTTTTTAATTCTGACTTAACGGAACATGCATAACTACATTCGGAACAGGAGAATGGTTTTAAGCCGGAATGTGTAAACATATGTTTATTTAAATTTGACTTAATAGAACACGCATAACTACATTCGGAACAGGAGAAAGGTTTTAATCCAGTGTGCGTCATCATATGTTGCTTTAAACATGGCTTAGTCAAACATGCATAACTACATTCGGAACAGGAGAATAGTTTTAAGCCAGAGTGCCTCAGCATATGTAGCTTTAAATGTGACTTAGTGGAACATGAAAAACTACATTTGGAACATGATAATGGTTTTAAGCCGGAGTGCGTTAACATATGTTGCTTTAAACCTGATTTAGTGTAACATGCATAACTACATTCGGAACAGGAGAATGGTTTTAATCCGGAGTGCATCATCATATGTTGCTTTAAACTTTTCTTAGTGGAACATGCAACACTACATTCGGAACAGGATAATGATTTTAAGCCAGAGTGCTTTATTATATGTTGCTTTAAATCTGAATTTGTGAAACATGCGTAACTACATTCGGCACAGGAGAATGGTTTTAAGCCAGAGTGCCTTATCATATGTCGCTTTAAAGATGACTTAGTGGAACATGCAAAACTACACTCAGAACAGGAGTTTGATTTTAAGCCAGAGTGCGTTATTATATGTTTCTTTAAATCTGATTTAATGTAACATGCATAACTACATTCGGTACAGGAGAATGGTTTTAAGCCAGAGTGCCTCATCATATGTCGCTTTAAATGTGACTTAGTGGAACATGCAAAACTACACTCAGAACAGGAGTTTGATTTTAAGCCAGAGTGCGTTATTATATGTTTCTTTAAATCTGATTTAGTGTAACATGCATAACTACATTCGGCACAGGAGAATGGTTTTAAGCCAGAGTGCTTCATCATATGTCGCTTTAAATGTGACTTAGTGGAACATCCATAACTACATTGGGAACATGAGAATGGTGTTTCCCCGGAGAGTTTCATCGAATGATGGTTAACAGATTCGGAGCACGAAGAGTAAGCCACAATCTTCCCTTTATGCGTGTCTTCTTCGCGGCTGGTTGGATGAGATGCATTCAGACTCTTTTCATCATCTTTATTAAGGTCTGCAAACAATAGACACAATGGTAAATAAATAATACAGTTAAAAAATTTTTGCTCATATTACAGATTTTATACTTCTCTCCATTAAAATGATTTGTCTTTGGGTGGAAGAGGAGCGTACAGTAAGTAATGGTACATGTAAACTTGTTGTAGTGGTTACATTACAGTTTGGTTAAAGAAAAAACACATATATGTACTTATAGTAATTGTGGTATATAGAGACATTTATATAATATATCATAACTAAGAAAACGCATTTAAAAACAAAAACAAATATATTTATTTAGAAGAAACAACAAATGTTTCGGAAAAAAGAAAAGAAAGTGGAAACTGGAATTGTTTCGTTGTTGTTACGGTTGTGTTTAAAATGTTTATTGATAGAGTTAAATATTTGGATTTTATCATTAATCCTTCTGATCTCTTCCGGTGGTCGAATCAAAAAGATTATTTTTATAAACAATAATTATTAGCCTGAAACACTCATCCAAATTGAAAAAAACCTTCCGAGCAAAGATCTGACAGGACCCACTTGCCCATTGTTCCTATTCCAAACCTGTCACCATTGAGGCTGTCATGTATACGGGTTAGTCAATATATATTGTTTTATTTCAACCATTCACTTTTTATTATATTTCACCTGTAAACAACCAACTTTATTAGTATGAGAAAGGCTTGTAACGGCTAAATCCCTCAATAGATGGCGTATGGATCAATATATATATAATCAATATCCCTCAATATGGCGCTATGCACAAAAATCTTGTCTTAAAAACTTTAGTATATCAATTAATAAATATTTGACAAGTCAAAGCATTTTTCACCAATAAAATGTAGACATAATTTGTCTAGACGCCATCTATTGAGGGATTTAGCCGTTACAAGCCTTTCTCATACTAATAAAGTTGGTTGTTTACAGGTGAAATATAATAAAAACAGTAATTATTGAATGAAACACTAGTATATATTGATTAACTTGGAGGGTTTGCACTAAGCCGACGTAACTCAACGGTAGAGCATCTGACCGGCAATCAGAAGGGTGCAGGTTCGAGTCCTGTCGGCGACATTTATCTTTTCTCGGAAGCTTTTTTTAAATTTGGATGAGTGTTTCAGGCTAATAGTTATTGTTTATAAAAATAATTGTTACCCTTTGCGCTATGCACAAAAATCTTGTCTTAAAAACATTAGTTTATCAATTAATAAATATACCAATTGTTTATTAAGTATTTTTTCCCTACATTAAACTTAAACATATCAAATGAGTAATAGGTTTTATCAACAAACAAAAAATTCACCGATTTTAGAATATGTCTCGTAATATAATCGAATACGGGAGATGAACGTCCTTTAAAATTTTTGATTATTTTTACGATTTCTCCGTGGTTTCAAAGTTTTTAAAAATGGTGCGTTTCTGTAAATTAGAGATTGTACGAATTTTCTTGTGAAAAGATTTATGGATTTTTTTCGTAAGATTCCGTCAAGATAATCATTTTCCTCAGAATTTCGCAGTAAATGAATCTGCAACTCGAATTTATAATTACACTCGGAATACGATTATGATTTTTACTTTAGAGTTTATATCATTATCGTTATATCATCTTAAAATTTATTTAATAATAATAGTGAAATTAAAATGGTTTATTATCTTTTTTTTTATAACAAAGAATGGTATCCTTACTGGGATTTCCCGTGCTAAGGATTTCATTTACAAAATATGAAATTATATTAAATTGACTTGCTTAATTAAAAAAAACTAAATAATTGTATGGTTTTGATTGGTTTCGGTGTTAGTCTGTATTCGGTGTTGATATATTTTCTATTTCAGATCTCCCTACGTAACGTATTCAGCGTGTTCATCTCAATGTATGGAAAATGTCTACCCGGATTATCATCTTGATCTAGGGTATTTGTTAGTATCTACATAATACAAATAGATTTTTACTTTATGGCAATAATGCGCTTTACTTACACGGTTGGCACCATTGCACTGCATTGCATTACAATATGGCGACCGAATAACTAAACAAAATGCACGAATTAACCAACAATTTAGTCGCCTCTGTTGGCAGATTTCTACGCACTGCTTTGATTTGCCTTAATTGGAAGAACCCTGTGCTTACAGTTCCGTTGACATGGTTTTTAAGGGATAAATCAGCGTCCAGATTGACTCCAAGTAATTTGATAGATGTCTAATTAAGAACATAAAAACCTATTTTATGTATAATTAATATAATCTATCAGACAAAAGTTTTTTAGGTTTTCAGTTTGAGTTATAAAAATAAACTAACCTATAAATGAGGTACTTATCTGCATATTTAGAATACATAATATGGGGAACTACTTGTTACCAAAATAATTATTTTAAAAAAATTATACACAACGTGGAAATTCACAGACACAGTACAAGGACGTGCCAGGAAATAAGACTATAAAAAAAACACAGGCAGAACGAAAAACAGTTAATTCTACAAAGGGATGCAATATTATAATGTGCTGCCGGAAACCATCAAAATTACACCAATTAATAAATTCAAAAGCGATTGTAAGAACCACATTACGTTAATATGTAAATTTAAATATACAAATAACTAGAATATTATAAATAAAACAACGAACAAGAGCAACAATATTGTCATAGATCAACCGTCTGGAGCCAGTGCAGTGGGCTATGGCATAAGGATGGTAGGAGCGGGCAGGGGAAGGAAGCACCTGGATATTCAAATTTGGTCACCAAACTCGCAAGGTTTCTATGCTGAATGGCGATACTACAGATAGATTTTATTTTAAAAATATTATTATTTAATTTCCCACGCACCTGCCGTTTGCTCAACGCGTTGAGAATACTCGAGACATTCCTTCTTTACATCCTGTAGGTCTATATCTATATCTGTGTACGACATTCCCCCTCCGTCTGTTCCTTGAGTCCCTGGTTCCGTCTTGATGGTCATGCTGTTTATGTCAGGGAGATCCATGGCACGACTTCCAAAGCCTTCAAGTCAGGTAGATGGGTACCAAGTTGTTGGAGTCAGCTCACAATGTGAGGACTGAAGCAAAAGGAAAAAATATATTTATTAATTTACCAGCACCCAATGCGCAATGGGTTTTAACTAATTAGAAATAGATTAGAAACAATCTCTATGCCTTAAAATTCTAATTCTAAATTTTGAATTTCACCGACGCTCTCCCACATCTCGCTCTGCAACGGGGTCGACATTACTGCGTAAACAGCATTTGTGAAGCCTCGGAGATCACATGTTTTTCAAAGCATTCGAATTTGATCAACTTTTTCATACGTTTCGCACTTCAGTAAGGTAGACATTTGCTTGGAATCCATAAAGTTTCCCGATTTCGCTTAGTTCGACCGACAACTATGAAAATATTACTCAAACATTGTAAAACAATATCATGAATAAACAATTCTTTCTTTTTTCCTCTATTTTTGAGCCAGTTAGACTATGGCTTGCCCGATTAATAATAATAATAATCAGATGATTTTTATAGCGCCATTTTTGTGAAAAATCAAGGGCGCTGTACAAATCTTACTTCCTATTCTTACATTCTAAGTTTTCATACATGTTCAATTGAAAAAAAAGAGCTAACTGTATTTATTCCTTAAGATATATTGCAAGACGCTAATACGAATGATAGGAGTTATGTGAAGTTGGGCGGCGGATGGGAACGGGGGCCGGGGGTACTGATCCTTTCTTCCAATCTTCTTTGTCTTTGTTGGTGACGCCCCTGGGCGGCGTGACGGGACGCTCGGTGTTGGTCTGCCGGTACGCCAGGTGGCGCTCGTCGGCCGGCTTCAGGATCTGGAAAGAGCACATCAGCGTGTCGTCTATTTCTCGCAGAAGATCTTCTCGTCAAATGTTTTTATTTCCTATTGCGCCTTTCTCGGCAGCCACGAAATCTAATTTTGCGGATTGCGGTTGTGGTACAATGTTCAAGGTTATACAGCGATATCTTTGCAGCTATTAAAGGCTCCAAAATAGCACATTCACCATTAAGTTTGAGTTTGAGTTGTCTAGCTCGTATACGATATTGTTTACAATCACCACAGTTCAAAGAATAACATTGTAAATCATTCACTTTGGGGCACTTTTAACAGGCAAAAAGGTCTTTTAATAAGCACATGTGTCGAACGCCTTCGACCGACCGATGCTTTTGGTTTAATTTAGAACAACGTGATAGATTTGAACTTAATTGATTTGATTGGGGTATATTGTAAGGCTGAAGGACAAAGCTGCCAAAGCATCACAGATGTCAGGTTTAAAGGCGGTAATGTAGCATGTCGCCAGTATGTTGAAAAAGCTACACGTGTAATCAAATATCGTAGACGTCAAACTACTGGAAACATGCTACATACCGCCTTTAGCGGCCCGGGCTATATGCTTCCAGAATGTATTGCTGTTACATATCATATCGAGGTCATATCGTCGGGGTCATATCAACTGAAGTATTTGTTTCACTTGGTCGATCATGTCTTCGTCGGACACCCCCGTCTTCTATAGTTAACTTAAACATTTAACCAAGTGTATCAAATACTTGAGTCGGGTCAAGCCGATGTTCGGAATAACAGAAGAGCATGAATGTGAATGAAGCAAGGAGCTTGTACTTGGACTGAGTTGCTATTGTATATGTGCCGAAAGAGAATTCTGTGGCGGTTCCTCCTCAATGTCTACTCCTGCGGGAAACTGAAATGTTGACAGATTAATGGTGCCCGTAAAACGCAAATTCTGTGGTGGTTTCAGTCTTTGATCGAATTGTAATCAGCCATCGAGCATATGCCGTCATGTTGTCATGCTTGACACGTGCCTAGTAATAACAATTTAATGAAACGCCGATCCGCGACGATAATCTGCATTTTGACAGCATAACTGAGAACGACCGAATCACAAAGCATTCAAAATGGCGCCGGGTTATTGCCATCCGACGATATCGAATGCCCTAGCGATTAAAAACACTTATGTAAGCATACGATTACACATTTATCGGAAATTTGAATGTTTTTAATATAAAATATTAAACATTAAATAGATTTTGAGTAATTTCCTACCTTAAATCATGAAGAATCCTCCTAAAATGTAATATTTTCATAAAATCGCTTATCACACACAACTCATTCGTAATTTATCCTGTCAATAAAATCATAGAAAAATATGTATATAGATGGTTAAGTTTTAGGTGTTTGAAATTCCACGTAGGTACTATCTTATATAATAAAAAAAAGATAATTTGTGCACAGTGGTGGGAGAAAAAGGTACTTACCGCGCTAGTGTCATATTGATAAATCCTTTTATTATACCTATAAGAAATTGATATAGCCTTTTACAAACAACTAAAACAATTGACCGAATTCACCGAAATATTTAGCTTTAAAAGGTGCATTTTAAATAATAGGAATTCCCAGATTAGACCGGCCATAAAATAAATTTAGTACAAAGGCTAGCCGAGCCTATTGTTAGGAAAAATCGTAACTAAAATAATATAATCTTAACTGCTATTTTGGGAAAGCCCGCAATTCCGTTGGAATTTTATGGCACGGCAATAATCCCCTCAAAGGAATTGAGCCGCTGATGGAACGACCGCTGAACAATACAGGTAGACAGGTAGACAGAAGGACAGTGGGCGCTAGAGGAGACAGTCGATTGCGAGAGTCCGCCAGGACGGAGAGTCGCGTGCAGTCTTCCACCGCGGAAGCAAAAGTCGATTGTAAGAGTCCGCCCAGGACGGAGAGTCGAGTGAAGCTTCCACCGAGGAAGCGAGAGTCGATTGCCAGAGTCAGCCCAGGACGCAGAATCGAGTGAAAGCTTCCATCGAGGAAGCACGAGTCGCGTGCAGTCTTCCACCGCGGAAGCACAGTCGATTGTAAGAGTCCGCCCAGGACGGAGAGTCGAGTGAAGCGTCCACCGAGGAAGCGAGAGTCGATTGCCAGAGTCCGCCCAGGACGCAGAGTCGAGTGAAAGCTTCCGCGCAGGAAGCAAAGTCGCGTGCAGTCTTCCACCGAGGATTGCAAGAGTCCGCCCAGGACACACAGCCAAGTGAAACCTTCCGCCCAGGAAGGTTCCTATTCTCGCTCCTTGGAGAGGCCGCCCAGGTCCTCTACGCTCTACGAATTCTACGCTTCCATCCCAGAAGGAAGTGACTGATCTTCGCCCTTCGGAGATCAACATCGGAGACCGCCCAGGCCTCTGATTATCGCTGCGTTGCACCTACTCCCGATCCGGAGGTGCACGAATACGTAGTGCGAACTCGAGGACTCTACATACAACGAAGCCACTGGACCCTGGACATCCATCCATCACCAAAAAGGGAAGTGCCTGACTCTAATGATAATTCCTCCCACATTGCCTAAGCCAGTGAACCTCTAATTTTTAGTACAAAGACTTTAACAGTAGAATTAAGTAATTACCTAACCAGTGAACCTCTAATTTTAAGTACAAAGACTTTAACAGTAGAATTAAGTAATTCGGTATCTAGTTTATTGAATTGTCTAATTAAGTTTTACTCTAGTTTTAAGACTAAACCCACGTATATAAAAATAAATTACTTGTAACTACCTAAGATCGCATTTCTATTCCTCCCTTTTTGCGTTATTCCTAGAATAATACCAACTGCCCGACGCACCGTCATATCAAAATAACCAAATTCACAGCATACTTAGTTTCTAAAATGTGCATTTCAGGTAATAATAATTCCCAGACTAGACCGGCCATAAAATAAATTAGCACAAAGATTAGTCGAGCCTATTGTAAATAAACCAACCTTAATTAGTATTTTAGAAATTCAGCAATTCCTTTGAGATTTTATTGGACAGCAATAAAGACATCAATGAAATGAGCCGCCCTGCAGAGTGGCCGCCAACCAATACGGGTAATAAAAATATCCCTACAGGTAGACAGGCGACAGGGCTCTCTGATGAGAGGACAGTCGAGTTCAGTCTTCCGCGCAGGAAGCACAGACAGTTGGCTTGAAACTTCCGATCAGGAAGGTTCCTATTCTCGCTCATCGGAGAGGCCGCCCAAGTCCTCTGACGACGAGTGAATTTTACGCTTCCATCCGAGAAGGAAATCCGATCTCCGCCCTTCGGAGATCTACGGAAGAGTCGTCCAGGCTTTGTTCCACGAGTGAGTGTTACACTTCCGTCGCAGAAGGCGATCTCCGGCCTTCGGAGATCTACGGCAGAGTCACCCAGGGTCTGTACTGCGAGTAAACCCCCGCTTCTGCCCAGGAAGTTACTGATCTTCACCCTTCGGAGATCAAACCCCGGAGACCGCCCAGGTTCTCTGACGACGAGCGAGTTTTACGCTTCCATCCCAGAAGGAAGTTACTGATCTATGCCCTTCGGAGGTCATTCCCGGAGAGACCGCCCAGGCCTCTGAAAATCGCCGCGATTGTACCTACTCCCGATCTGCAGGTACGTGGATACCTACTGCGAACGCGAGGACTCTGCATACAAAGCAGCCACTGGACCCTGGATAGCCATCTGTAAAGGGAAGTGCCTCTGACTCTTATGACAATTCTTCCACCCTGTCAGCCAAGTGAATCTCTAACTTTAAGAAACAATTTTTTTGGTACAAATAAGCCAGAGAATCTCTAATTTTAAGAATACAACCTTTTATGTAGATTTGACGAAGTAATTAGTTAATTTTAAGTACAAAGACTTTGCAAGTAGATTTAAGTATTTGCCTATCTAGTTTTATTGAATTTTTGTGTCTCATTAATATTAATCCTAGTTTAAGACTAACCCCACGACTATCAAAATAAATGACTTGTTGTAACTACCTAAGATTGCTTTTCAGTTCCTAACCTTTTTGCGTTATTCCTAGAATTATACTCACTGCACTAACCACCGTCTTATCAATTTCACCACTACAAAAATAAGTAGTAATATCATTAACTCTCAAATAGTAGTATAACTTTAGTTTGAGGTGAGTGCACTATTCGAAATGAAAATATGAACTTGAAACTAATCCTATATTTTACAGGATTATCACATAGAATTCAAATATTTATACGAGTAATAATAACTATTCCTTTATGTTTTAGTTATATCATGAAAACACAACCTACTTTATATTTATGATTTTTAAATATTTATAAAAAAGTTACAAATTGTGCAATTACCCTTTCTTTCGAGCAAGTGAATCTTATTAATATTATAATTTGTTAAATTAATAAAAAACGTTCATTGCCAATGCATTAAAAAGCATTGAACACATTATTTCGATATTTTAAAACAATGATTATAATGGAATATTCAATAGATAATACTAAGTATAGTAATAATATAGTAAGTACATAAGTTTGTAATATGCAAGCACTGAACAACCATAAATTCATTTGAATTATATTCTTTTTAAATATGCCAACACTACAAGATAAAAGACGATCAGCCTGCACTCTGTTGTTTAAAAAACAAATCTTCATTCGCTTTCCTGCCTCTTGCTGAACCGGTCGTGTTGTAGAATATACTAGTAACTTGTTGATTCGCATATTGCATCACTCCTAGTTTATAAATTTACCTTCTGAATTTTGTACGCGTTGAGAAATAAATCAATCAAATGGTGACCCTTCTTTTATTAATATCTCCGCGACAATCTTTAACAAAGCGCTTGGTAAGTATACACAATACCGCGTACACCGTCAAACACGTGTAATACAAATAATCGATCATTAAATAGAATAACACAAATGTTTTGTTTAATAAATATTTTTCTCATTAATTGCCAACACTAATAAGAAATCCTTACACTATTAAAATAATAAAGTTTAGCTCATTATTGTACAATAATATTATGGAATAATGACACCACAAAGTGAACACCGACCTTCTGAAAAAATATATAAACTGGTTGATGGGTACACGGCCTTGCTCGGGATTTATTTTTTGGAATAATATTATGAAATTGTGAATTCTTGATTGTAATTAAGGTGTCGTAATTGATTTGACAGTGAAAGTAAGTATCTCCAAATAAAGAAACATTCATTTGAATATTTCGTTTCATTCCAAACGTTTATTTTTTCAAAATATATGTAAATCATAAAATTCTTAAGTAAATACCTACTCGTGTTTTCCATTTTGAAAATATTTTAATATTTTTGAATCAAAAGATGAAATTGGTGCTTTGGTTATCAACTTGTATATTTGATTCTTAGCGAGTATAGTTACGCCTCCCGGGAACGATTTATTCGATAAGCACTACATCGACGATTTTTTTGTGAATATCGCACAAGAGTCCCAACTGCTTCCAACCTGGGAGATTCAATTTGGGAGGCAGGTTTAGACACACCCGCCCGGGAACCGTTTAATGGATAACCAACACTTCTACCATAGGTCAGCCCAAGTGGTTCGCTACGTTTGGTGACTTGGCAGGAGTATTCAAGTTCATGGGGTAAGATTTGTTCAGGTTTTAAAAGTAGAGTATGTATGATATAATGTGTGATGTTTTTGATTCGAATAGCTGAAAAAATTGGTATTTTTGTTTTTCTTATGCACAGTTAAACTGGAATATTTTGTCGATTTTACTCATTCAAAATACTGACCCATATAACCCAGAAAATAATATAATTGTACAAGAATTGAAAGAGGTGGGCTTGGGCGCGAAAACGAGTAATCTGAAAGTATGTTGCCTGTTATATGCTGATGATGCAGTGCTGATTGCTAACAGTATGGAAGATTTACAATTCCTCGTATCGAGGATGAATGAGGTATATATGAAGAATGAGCTAATGATGAATGTAAGTAAGTCTAAAGTCGTGGTGTTTGAAAGAGAGAGTAGAAAAACAGTATGCAATATAGTTGTGAATGATGAATACTTGGAGAAGGTCGATGAGTTTGTGTATTTGGGAAGTATGTTTACGAGAGATGCAGTTGTCCAAAGCGAAGCTAACAGTACACAGTGGAGTGCTGATACCGACCCTGATGTATGGCAGTGAGGCATGGATTTGGCACAAGAAGAATGAAAGTAAACTGAATGCCGTAGAAATGAGATCTCTTAGGCGAACGTGTGGTAAAACCATGAATGATCGTGTGTAAAATATTGAGATTCGTAAAGCATGCAAGGCTAAGAGTAAAATTTAGATAGGAACGCTTAGATGGTTTGGGCATGTAGAGCGAATGAACAAAGAAAGGAGTTTAAGAAGAATATATGACGGGATGCGAATGGAAGAAACCGGGGACGGCCGAAGAAGCCATGGCACGATCATGTGAATCAAATACTCGAGTCGGGCCATGTCAGAATTATACTAGAGAATGCATGAGACGATGTATGAATGAGAATGGTCCGTCCTTTCTGCCCACCCCTGCGAAGAAACGGCGTGAAGGTTAGTTAGTTAGTTACTATAGTTTTAACCACCCCAAATTTTTAGAACATGTTAAGGCCATATATCCAGTGAGCGGCAATACCTATTTCGTTAAAAGACGGTACTCTGACGGTACTCTTGTACGCGCAGTTTTAGAACATTTTAAGGCCATATATCCAGTGAGCGGCAATACGTATTTCATTAAAAAACAGTACTCTGACGGTACTCTTGTACGCGCAGTTTTAGAACATGTTAAGGCCATATATCCAGTGAGCGGCAATACGTATTTCATTAAAAGACGGTACTCTGACGGTACTCTTGTACGCGCAGTTTTAGAACATTTTAAGGCCATATATCCAGTGAGCGGCAATACGTATTTCATTAAAAGACAGTACTCTGACGGTACTCTTGTACGCGCAGTTTTAGAACATGTTAAGGCCATATATCCAGTGAGCGGCAATACGTATCTCATTAAAAACGGTACTCTGACGGTACTCTTGTACGCGCAGTTTTAGAACAGGTCAGATATACCGCATTCGTTTCCACTGTTACGCCACAATCCCGCGGAACCAACGTTGTATGCAGTGTGGTTCAGACGATTATTGATTAATTCTCGATTCCAGCATTTTTACTGAATAAGTTGTCAAGTGTCTCGAGAAAAAAACACATATAGGTTTATTATGCACCTACCACGATTTATTTGATATAAAATTTGCTATTCACCTTATTCATAATGGAAAAGCATGAAAATACAATTCTTTTGTTGTTTTAAAAATAACAAAACTTAACAAAACGGTTTTTTTGATAGCGGGTATTATCATTAAATAAAAAAACATACATATTATTAAAAAAAAAAAATTATTGTTTAAAATAAAAAAAAATCTAAAATTAATATTAAATGACAAGCAATTGAAGACTTCATATTTCACACTTTATTTAATTCCGCCATTTTGGATTTTATTGTCTGTCCAACATAAGAACAACCTAAGGTGGTTCGAAATTACGTTCGTACTGCGCATACCCCACCCTCCCGCCTTCTTCGCATCACCCCGCGCACGGCTTGCAGCTACGCTCTGCCAATACGCTCAATTCAGTATTCAGTACGTCGCAGACTGTCTAGCTGTGCGCCCGCGCTTGTGAAAAATTAACCCTTTCACACCGTGAGGTAAAATGAATATTCAGCCAAGCTCATTATCACCAATTTTAAAGAACAAAAGAGGACAGGTAGGCATTATTTACGTATTTCATTTCTGTCTATTGAAATTGCAATAGTGCATTTTTATAAATCAATGATGTAGAATGTAAATACTGTACTATATAACATTACAGAATGTAGGTGTTGATCAGTTTTTATTTTCTTTTATAGGTGGTACACAAACCTCAACGCAGGATGATAGTAAATATGTACAAAAAATTAATATCTGAGGACCCTAATATGTCGCAAACATGTGGCATTCACTCAATTTCCGAGCAGACTGGTATTGGGGTACACACCGTAAAAAATACATTGTTACGTTATATCAGAACCGGTGAAGTTAAATCACCAAATAAAAAGAGACAGCCACTGAGCATATTTACCAAAATCTACGAATTCGATAAAAATGCCATTCGATCAAAAGTTCATTCCTTTTATTTTAATAAACAATATCCGACAATCAATAAAGTTTTGCAGGCATTTAATGACGATGATTCCTTACCAAATTTTAAACACAACACGTTCTATAAGATAGTAAAATAATTAGGTTTTCAATATTGCAATCGAAAACGTGACAGTTTGTTGACGGAGCGTGAATACTAAATTCTTTGGTGTAGCGAGCTATCGATAGACACCGTAGGGAAGGTCGTACGATATAATACATCAATGAAACTTGGATTAATGCAGGTGATGTATAAAAAAAATGGTTGATATTACCGTTAAATCGAGACGAGATTCTGCAGATTCTCACGGAGAAATGAACGGGGAAACATTTTTGGAGCGGTTTAAAAATATTTTGCCATCTCTTGATGAAGATTGTTGCATAGTAATGGATAATGCCCCATATTACTCTGTCAAATTACACACCCTCTACCCAAACAATGGAAAAATGTGACATTATTAAGTGGCTTGAAGAAAAAGGGGAAGTAAATGTTGACACGACAATGATCAAAGCGGAATTGTTCCGGGTTGCCAGCTCGTACAGGGGGATATATGACAAGTATGTGGTAGATATCCCTGCGAGCGAAGCAAACAAAACTGTGCTCCGATTACCTCCCTATCATTGCGAATTAAACCCAATCGAATTAGTGTGGTCGATGGTAAAACACCACGTAAAAGTCAACAATACCTCCTTCAAGATAAGTGACTTGAGAACACTCATGCAAGAGGGAATCGATAAAGTTACGCCAGAGCATTGGGGTAATTTTGTTCGACATATAATTGGTATCGAACAAAAACTTTGGAATGTCTTTAATATTGCTGATGACCTCGAAGACAATAATGATGATTCATTGGATTTTGACGTTTCGAGTGAATCATCTGAGTCATAATAGTTTTTTTTTTTTTTAAATGGCAAAGATGATATTTTCAACTTCAGATTAATTCCTTAGCCGATTTGATGAATCCGATGCCACATAAAATGCAATATGTAACGTAATACTATCACCATCATTATGTAAATGGGTAAATCGTATTAATTTTGTAGGTGGGTAATTAAAATTAAATAATATTAATTTATTTATTTAAATAGTGGGTTTGAATGGGTTAACGTCTACACAAGTGACGGAGAAAGTGGCGGGGTAAAGGGGCGGAGACATATGTAACGTAATACTATCACCATCATTATGTAAATGGGTAAATCGTATTAATTTTGTAGGTGGGTAATTAAAATTAAATAATATTAATTTATTTATTTAAATAGTGGGTTTGAATGGGTTAACGTCTACACAAGTGACGGAGAAAGTGGCGGGGTAAAGGGGCGGAGACATGCGCGTCCGCGGGTCGTTCTAATATTGGATTGACAATAGATATGAATATTATAAAAATAATAAATGTGCTCTAAGGCAGTCATATTTTGGAACACAGCTCGGTATGTTTTTGGATAATTTAATTAATATATACAGTTCATGAATAAGTACTAAAAATATATTTTTCGCTTTTGTTTTGTATTTTAAATACGTATGTGTTTAGTTTTGGCATAATTGTAACTTAAATTCATGAAAGAAATTAGGGTATTCACGATCAAACCAATTATCAATACGGATATTATAATAATGTTAATACTCAATACTATTGCCCATACATAGCGCCCTTGAGGTGATTTTTCACAAAAACGGCTCTATACAAATCATACAATTATTATTATTCTTAGAGTTGAAGTTTCTGAAAAGGTAGATACTTATTTACCTATGTTTAGTTGTGCTTTACCATCAACAGAATATAAAATTATGTACGGTGAAGATCATCTTTGTTTTGGCATATGATATTCTAACCTCAAAACTCATTAAAACATAGCATAGATTTGAAAAATTGAAACTTTGAAAATTATTTTAACTATAAAAACTAATTTGAGAAAAAAATGTCCTGGAGTTCCTTTTTGTGATTATGATTTATTTAGAATAGACGAGCTACACAGGGCTCAAGGTTTGCATCGCACGTGTGCATTTGTGCAAATAAAAATCCATCAAAATTCTGAATTCTGGTAAAAAAATTAATAAACATCAACACAGACATACCCATTCAACAAGAAGAAGAAATGAAATAAGAATTCCCTTTCGAAAGAAAATAAAATCGCAAAACTCATTACTACATAATAATGAATAAACTGCGTATGATTTGAATGATCAAAGACTCGACAGATTTCAGAACTAAACTTAAGACTAATCTTTTCAGACAATCGTATCCATAAATTAGAACCGTCTTGAGAACATTCCGGCGTATATATTGACGACAAAGAAGAGCCATGAATATACGCGCCGGAATGCTCTCAAGGTTCTACCACTGTAGCGACGATGTCAGGAAACTGCTTTTTAAGACATACTGCACTGCCCTGTACACATCTGAGCTATGGTCGCAGTACTCAGCAGCGCAATGGGACAAGCTGAGGGTGTGCTACAACATCGCATACAGGCAACTTTCAAGGTTCTGCAGTGCCACGACGATGTTCACTCAAGGGAGGGTAGGGTTCACACGGAAGTCAACCAACGCCATTGTCGTGGCTACATCCGCGTGGCTCAGCTCTCCACTCAATGAGCGATGAATGCAGATGATGCGACTGCCACCCTGAAGATGATCTATTAAACTAAATTTATTTATATTAAATGAAAAACACAATTTGTAAAACACCACTTTTATTGAATTAATAACCGTCGCCAACCAGGTTTCGCTTCACCGAAGCTTCGTCAGGGCTTATTAATAACTAAAGATAATTAGATACAGGCACATATATATATAATGGCAACAGGCACATATATAAACAAGGCAAATATATAATGTCACACCCCAAAGTGTTTGCTTCCTTCGAAAAAAAAAAATAAATAAATAAAAAAAAAATAATAAAAAATAATAAAAAAATAAAAATTATTTAATTTATTCTGTTACTATCATCTAAGTTTTTCATTTTATTTATTTTATTTTAATTTAATTATCTTTTCGTAATTATTTTTTTTTCTAATATTTTATCTTCATATGTTTTTATATTATTATTTTACCTTTTTTATTTTATTATTATTTTTATGTTTTTTTTTAAATTAATTTTATTGTATCATTTCTCTTTTTATATTGTATATATTTCATGTGATATGGCAGGGGATTAGCACTACCCATCCAGTACTGCTGGATTAAAAACTCAGAAATTTTTTTAAAAAATAAATGGAAGAAATGCATCAGTAAATTGCTTAGCTAGGCTAGCCGGTTAGTGCTTACCTAAACTCACGGGGCGCAAATGCGACCACAGCCCGAAATACTGTAAATAACTAAAAGTGTCAATATCCGTTTAATATTTTTGGCTGAGTAAAAAATCTGACTGAATTCCATTGATTCGTTCGGAATACCCTATACATATAAGGTACATGCATTATTAAATATATCGCTAATCAATGTTTTTCTATAAAATATTAATTCCAAAAATGTTTTTGATGTTGTGACTTGTGTTTTCTGGTGAAAGATTTTTCATTTCGTATTTTTCTGTCAATTTTTAACCAAATAATTCGAAAAAAATGTTGCTAATCAGAGCGCCGCGAAGACACTTCTACCCGCTGCCAGCTCTCGGCAGCTAGTGGCGATTTGACCAGTGTAAATAAGTATCTAGATAAAATAGGTAAATGCGAGTTCGCAAATATATTAAAACATTGTACTTTTTCAATTATTATTATTTTTTCTAAATATGTCAAATTATTTAATAATATCTAAGTACAGTAGGTGAGTAAAAAATTCTGAAATATATCGATTAGTACGTGGGTAAATAAATCGAAAAATTGAAGGAGTTTCGTAGCAAAACACGTGCTGTTATTAATGATTTTATTTAAAGAAAAATTGACCTTCCGGAAAGTAGCCAAGCTAGATAATGTTTTGATTTATAATACTGTATCATTAGGTGATACGAAATATGTGTGCTTTATAACAAACGTTCGTTTGAAAATGTAATAATTTGCGCAACGACCAACGGAAGAACTTTACAAATAAATACATATATATTTATCGTTTTAAAATTTCAAACCTACTATGCTAAATAAAATAACAATCTTTCAAAATCAATTGACGTTTTTTTGTGGAAGAGTCGACACGTCTAGAATTCGTTTAAAAAATGACTGTTTTTCAGTTATGTCTGGTTATTTCTCCTTAAAAGCCATAGATTAATTAGAGGAGCTATGTCTTTAAAACATTTCGTTGATCTTGGTTCCCGTTTCAACGGCCGGCTGGTCACGTTCAGAAGTTTTCGTCTATTGTCGGCCGAAGGTTCCATCTGCCATCTGCATGAAACTAAGATATATTATTGAAGTTCAATGTTTGAATTCCGAATAAGTTAAAAACATTGGTATTTGTAAAAAGTGATTAAAAATAACATCTTAATCGTTGAAGAAGATAATATTAACACATCCCAAATGAACCACGAAACCGAAAAAACAACAGAAATTAAAAAGATTTCAGTCGCATCTGGGACTCGAACCCAGGACCTCTACCTATCCGGGGTAACTGCTTAACCAACTAAGCTAATGAGACCAGTACAATTTAGGCCATTTACACCGATATCATACTTCATGTTCAAGATTTATTAATATTATCCTCCATTTTTATAAATCCCATATTATTGGCTGCTGTCCTTATGATGATTGCAAAGTTTCATCCAGAACTCAATTGCAATCGGAACAGAGTCTCGGATATACCTACCCGATTAATTGAGTTCTATTTTTATTTTTATTTTTTATACATTTATTAGTTATTTTTAATACAATTGTATTTTACATACATCTAACGAAAATACAGTAAGTTGGCAATACATTTATACATGTAGGTGGCAGTAGGTACAATATCATTTGATAATTTTATTAACACATAACTTCTACTCCAATTACTTAACACATAACATCTACTCCTATTACCTAACACATAACATCTTCTCCAATTTCTTAACACGTACCATCTGCTCAAATTACTTACCACACAACATCTTCTCCAATTTCTTAACACGTAACATCTGCTCCAATTTCAAAAACGTCACACTTCATTATAAAATATTTACATTTACATAACAGGCTCCATGAGTTTATATTTCACAAAAAATGCACTAAACATATTGCGTACATTAATATCATTTACAACACATAATTTGCATTTGTAATAAATACATATCACTGGTACATTTTAATACAAGTTTACAGAGACATTTATTATAAAGAAACACATCATTGGTAGATTACATAGTTATACGTATTACAGAGAAACATCACAGCATCAATACTTACGGTATTCTTTCAAATAATAGAGTTTAAGCATCTTCTTTTGGGACCTTTCACATTGGCTTGTATTTTTAATATCGTTGGGTAATTTATTGTATCGTGTGTAAGATATATATTATTAAGATGTTAGTCCACATTTTGTTGAGTGTATTTAAGCTACACGTATTTTTTACATATATAATATCAGCATTACAACAGTTAAAAATTCTGAAATTACTACAAATACTGGAAGTTTAGAAAGTCACAGATTAGTTCGTAATATTTTTGCGGTAAATGACTGGCGGGGTACCGGAAGGAAAACCGGAACAGAGCATTAAAAAAATATGACAAAAAATCAATATAGCCAGGCGTGTGTTAGTGTAACTACTAATAAAACAATACAAGTTGCTCTGTATGTAACTCCTCGGAACATACATTTATTTACAGATGCCCACCATTTTTGAAATCTTCTCCTAATGTTAGGTTTGAAATAACTCAAAAACAAAACCTATGTCGAAATTGTCCCAGTAAAATGCGCTCTACCAGCTAAAGCAAATCAGAAAACCGGTGTAGTATTGTAATAAAAAATATAATTCTTCATTGTATTTTGGTGCCATGAAATCAAATTCCTGTCATAATAATGAACTATAGTCATCGAAAAGCGGCTAGAATTCATGCAAAGGTAAACGAGATTAGTTTTCCTCCGAAGTTTGAAACTTGAATATCACATTTCACTACGAACACGAAAACGGTTTCCTTGGAATTGCGTCAGCGAATCTAATTTTAAACAAAAATTCAGATCAAAAGGTTGGTTTTAAAATTGAACCTGCATGTGAGTCCTCCAGTTTATTATGTACCATTAGAAACAAGATAATGGTTTTCCTCAGAATTTCGCAGCATATGAATCTGCAATTCTAATGTGAGTACATTCGGAACACGAGGGTGGTTTTTAGTTCAGAGTTAGGGTGAGTCCGCAGGTTTTCATTATCGTTATATCTTAAAATGTATTCGAGTTACCGAAAACCAAAATTGTAGGCTCCTATTTCAAGGAATGCTAACATAATGTTCCGAATGAAAGGAAATGTTATCACAAAATTAAAGTTGCGAATTAAAATGCAGATACATCGTGAATAAGAATCCTTCTCATGTTCCGAATGTAATGTTATCAAGTTTTGCACTGTAAAGCTTTAGGGCTGCCGATAAAAAAAGAAAAATGCTTATGCACATGGTTGCACACACACACACAGCGCTATGGATTCCATTAAATTTTCGGTGGCATTTTTTTGCCTTCGTTGCTTTTAGTGGGCCGCGCCGTATCAAAGTGCTCGCGGGCCGGACCAAAAGCTTCGCGGGCCGGATACGTCCCGAAGGTCGGAGGTTCTCCTCCCATGCATTAGACGTATAGGTGATTTTTATAGAAGTATTAAGGGATTAACAACTTTGGCGTTCGAGTCCCGTTACAACAATAAATCCTCCATTAGACCCTTGGTCGTGTAGTTTTCATGGTTAAAATAATTCAATTTTTCAAAGACCAACGAAACGCTCCAAATCTATAGACGGTGGGTTTAGATCAGTTTGAGGTTAGAATGTCAAATGTCAAATGTCAAAACAAGGATGAGCTTTACTGTACATACTTGTATATTCTATTCAAAATAAATCATAACTAAACATAAGTAATAAAAATATGTAACTTTTTAGAAACTAAATCAAAGAATAATAATAGTATTGAGTGTTAATATTACAATAATGTCCATATTGATAATTGATTTGATCATAAATACTAATTTATAGATAATTTGTTTTACTAATAATAGTTTTTATTATATTGAACAACAATTATAGATTATATAATTGAAAATACACTTTGTCAAAACTATTATAGTCACAGATGGGACTGAAATCTTTTTATTTTCTGTCCTTCTTTCGAAATAATCTCTCATTTAGGTTATGTTAATATTATTTTTTTCAATGATTAACAATTATAGAGCTTAGAGTCACCAAAGTTAAGTTTAAATTTCGCCAAAACTAAAAAAATACAAAACAAAGGTGGAAAATGAAAATGACGTCAGATGTTCCAAATGCAATGGTACCAACATAACAAGGTGTTTTGATTATTTGTTCACTTTTAAATAATAATTTATAAAATCTACGTATAATAAAAATTATATATTCAGAATCGGCGTTCGCTGATTTTTATCTATACATAATTTTAATGCCATTTCACTGGAGTTCCTTATTGCCGATATCCTATCAATTATATCGTCGTCTTTTCTAAATGAATTAACACTCGTTGATGACAAATTCCACATTCCAGGGGACATCGAAGTGTCCGAAAAAGTGCCACTTAGTATTCACACCAACGGATAAATTGATTTAAGGCTAGTGGGTTTGATTTAGTTTTTTATAGTAATTCTCTCAATATGTCGCCAAATGTCCCGGAATTTAACCGTCTATCCGACGGTGTCTTCAATTATGAGAGTTGTCACAAGATAAGATGTCAAATAATTCTGAGAGTTATTAATTGTTCTCGTGTATAATTCTTAAAACCCCATTAGTTAAAAAAAATGTAAATCAATTTTAATTGTTTTATTAATAAGTTCTGAAAGTAATTTTAGTTTTAATTAGGGAGTAAATAAAATAACGTAAAAAAGTCGTCACAATGTGGATTAAGCGGAGTTTGAAAATGGCATTGAACGACGAAACGATTGTCACAATAATAAATAGTAAAAATACTTGCAGAACTAAATAATAACATTATTAAATGTGATACAAAATATATATAATTTTTTTAATTCTGAGGGCAATCGGAACATTGTATATTTAATGTGTTAAATTTAAGGTAGCACTGTAAAACAGCTTCACTGGCAAAGTTGGAGATATGTGCCGCGTTGCTATTGTCGAAATTATGCCGAGAGGTATATAACACGCCTACCTGTCTAACCAATAATAACTAATCTATTTGACATAGCATAAAATCAATTATCACATTTTCCTACTCAACATTGCATTGCTTTGGATTGACTCGTTCCCTCATCGATGCAAACATTCGTCGCAAATCACATTTGTAAAATTCAAGACAATTTAATACCAGCCAAAATATTTACGCAGCCATGATGGTGTTAAAGTAGAAAACTATATTGGACAGACGCGAACGATTTTCAACCAGAGTGCGTCATCACGTGTTACTTTAAAATTGACTCAGTGGAAGATGCAACATTACACTCGGAGCAGGAGAATGAATTTAATCAAGAGTGTGTCTTCATATGTCGCTTTAAATATGCTTGGTGGAAAATCCAAAACTGCACTTCGAACAGGAGAATGGTTATAATCCAGAGTGCGTCATCATATGTATCTTAAAATATGACTTAATGGAACATGCATAACTACATTCAGAACAGGAGAATGATTTTAAGCCAGAGTGCGTAATTATGTGTTGCTTTAAAGCTGATTTAGTGTAACATGCATAACTACATTCGGAACAGGAGAATGGCTTTAATCCGGAGTGCATCATCATATGCATCTTTAAATATGACTTAGTGGTACACGAAAAACTACATTCGGAACAGGAGAATGGTTTTAAGCCAGAGTGCGTCATTATATGTTGCTTTAATTCTGATTTAGCGTAACATGCATAACTACATTCGGAACAGGGGTATGGTTTTAAGTCAGAGTGCCTCATCATATGTTTCTTAAAACCTAACTTAGTGTAACATGCATAACGACATTCGGAACAGGAGAATGGTTTTAATCCAGAGTGCCTCATCATATGTTTCTTTAAACCTGATTTAGTGTAACATGCATTACTACATTCGGAACAGGAGAATGGTTTTAATCCAGAGTGCGTCATCATATGTTCCTTTAAATATGAATTAGTGGAAAATGCATAACTACATTCAGAACAGGAGAATGATTTTAAGCCAGAGTGCGTTATTATATGTTGCTTTAAATCAGATTTAGTGTAACATGCATAACTACATTCATATAACATACTTTTACTGATCATTATTAACGTGATTGACTTTCACGTTTTTTAAGTATTTGGTAATCCATTTAATCGCGTTTTCTTTTACCCAAATATTATTTAAATTTTTCTGTAGCTTCTCATGGGATATGCCTTCGGAAGCCTTTCTAAGATTAATAAATACACCAGCATATGTCCTACCTAATGATTAATAAATTTATAAAGTTTCATTAGTATTACAATCGCATATCCGTGGGATGTAATGTTAGTTGCAAAATTACTAATTAGATCACATAAGGTTGGTTACTGAAAATAGACTGGGATACTACTCCTCCGCCAGGCATCAGGAATTGTAGGGAGCAATTTTAATCGGAACAGCTCTTACCGCAGAATCGCGGCTTACCTCGACCCATAGGAGTCGATAAAAGTGATTCTGTGATCACTATATTAGGTTTCGCCAGTGAAAAAGCTTAGAGTGAAGAGATTTACCCACACGTTTCAAATAATACCGAGTTATTAATTGTTCTGGTGTATAATCCTTAAAACCCCATTTACTAAAAAAAAATTAAATAAAACAAAAAAAATAATGTTAATAAATTTTTATTGTTTTATTATAAGTTCTGAAAGTATTTTTAGTTTAAATTAAGGAGTAAATAAAATCATACAAAAAAGGCGTTACAATGTGGATTAACCGCAGTTTGAAAATGGCCTTAAACGCCGAAACGGTTGTCAAAATAATAAAAAGTAAAAATACTTCCAGAACTTAATAATAACATTATTAAATGTGATACAAAATAATTTATTTTTTTATTCTGCGAACAATCGGAACCTTCTATATTCAGTGTGCTAAATTTAAGGTAGCGTTGCAAAACAGCTTCAGTGGCAAATTTGAAGATATGTGGCGCGTTGCTGTTGTCGAAATCATGCCGAGAGGTATATAACACGCCTACCTGTCTAACCAATAATAACTAATCTACTTGACATCGCATAAAATAAATTGTCACATTTTCCAACTAAACATTGAATTGATTTGGATTCACTCGTTCCATCATCGATGCAAACATTCGTTGCAAATCACATTTGTAAAATTCAAGACAATCTAGAACCGCATAATTTTTATCACATTGACAGAGCATTCCAAGTGATTACTTGTCTGAAGAGTTAACACCAGTCCAACTACTTACGCAGCCATGATGGTGTTAAGGTATAAAACTATATTTGACAGACGAGAACGATTTTAAACCAGAGTGCGTTATCATATGTTGCTTTAAAATTGACTCAGTGGAAGATGTATAAATCCATTCGGAGCAGAAGAATGGAGTAATCAAGAGTGTGTCAACATATGTTTCTTTAAACCTTGCTTAATGGCACTTGCATAGCTACATTCGGAACAGGAGAATGGTTTTAATCCAGAGTGCCTCATCATATGTTGCTTTAAACCTGACTTAGTGTAACATCTATAACTACATTCGGTACAGGAGAATGGTTTTAATCCGGAGTGCATCATCATATGTATCTTTAAATATGACTTAGTGGAACATGCAAAACTACATTCAGAACAGGAGAATGATTTTAAGCCAGAGTGCGTAATTATATGTTGCTTTAAACCTGATTTAGTGTAACATGCAAAACAACATTCGGAACAGGAAAATGATTTTAAGCCAGAGTGCATCATTATATGTTGCTTTAAACCTGACTTAGTGTAACATGTATAACTACATTCGGTACAGGAGAATGGTTTTAATCCGGAGTGCTTCATCACATGTTGCTTTAAACCTTTTTTAGTGGAGTATACATTACTACATTCGGAACAGGAGAATGGTTTTAAGCCAGAGTGCGTAATTATATGTTTCTTTAAACCTGATTTAGTGTAACATGCAAAACAACATTCGGAACAGAAAAATGATTTTAAGCCAGAGTGCGTCATTATATGTTCCTTTAAACCTGACTTAGTGTAACATGTATAAATACATTCGGTACAGGAGAATGGTTTTAAGCCAGAGTGCCTCATCATATGTTTCATTAAACATGACTTAGTGGAAAATGCATAACTGCATTCAGAACAGGAGAATGGATTTAATCCAGAGTGCGTCATCATATGTTTATTTAAATATTTCTTATTGGAACATGCATAACGACATTCAGAACAGGAGAATGAATTTAAGCCAGAGTGCGTTATTACATGTTGCTTTAAATCTGATTTAGTGTAGCATGCATAACTACATTCGGCACAGGAGAATGGTTTTAAGCCAGAGTGCGTCATCATATGTCGCTTTAAACCTGACTTAGTGTAACATGTATAACTACATTCGGAACAGGAGAATGGTTTTAATCCGGAGTGCCTCATCATATGTATCTTTAAATGTGACTTAGTGGAGCATGCAAAACTACACTCAGAACAGGAGTTTGATTTTAAGCCAGAGTGCGTTATTATATGCTGCTTTAAAGCTGACTTAGTGTTACATGCATAACTACATTCGGTACAGGAGAATGGTTTTAAGCCAGAGTGCCTCATCATATGTAGCTTTAAATGTGACTTAGTGGAACACCCATAACTACATTGGGAACATGAGAATGGTGTTTCCCCGGAGAGTTTCATCGAATCACCGATAACAGATTCGGAGCACGAAGAGTAAGCCACAATCTTCCCTTTATGCGTGTCTTCTTCGCGGCTGGTTGGATGAGATGCATTCAGACTTTTTTCATCATCTTTATTAAGGTCTGCAAACAATAGACACAATGGTAAAAAAATAATACAGTTAAATTTTTTTTGCTTATATCTAAATTTCAAATCTCGTGAATCAAAATTTTTGTTACATACATAGTTTCATATTACAGATTTTACACTACTATTCCATTAAAATGGTTTGCCTGTGGATGGAAGAGGAGCGTACAGTAAGTAATGGTACATATAAACTTGTTGAAGTGGTTACATTACAGTTTGATTAATGAAAAAATATATATAATATATCATAACTAAGAAAACGCATTTAAAAACAAATACATATATATGTATTAGGAAGTAACAACAAATGTTTTTGGAAAAAAGTAAAATCCAGAATATTTGTAGGGTTAAATCAACAGCAATTCTTTTTTTGTAGTATATTATAATAAAACAAATATAAAACTTTTTTTTTGTTGTAAGGATTGCGTTAAATATTTCTTGACAGAGTTAAATATTTGGATTTTATCGTTAATCCTTCTGATCGCTTCCGGTGGTCGAATGAAAAAGATCATCCTTGGCAAGTATAATAAATATTGGTAAATATATTTATACGGTGAAACGTTGGGTCGCCAAAATGAAACGTATCCCTATTATGTTTAGATGCTCGACTCTTATCTCAGTATTCGTGGGTGGAATCGATGTATGTAGATCGGGAAGCGGAATGTATTTCCTGATACAGAAATGAAATTCTGGTATTGATAAATCATGAGGTTAAATTGATATACAAGGTGTAAAATTGTCGTTACCTTACAAAATAGAGAGGAGGATTAGTACAACAACGAAATATATTGAATTAATTAGGATGGCTCTTGTGGACGGCATCTCGTCTTCTGCACCAGGGAGGTCCACGGTTGTCCCAATGATTGCCGATTCCTCAATACACCTAGATCTGGGACGTCTCACGGCCGCGCCATCCGCCACAGCAAACTTCATCCGTGGAATCCAGTAAATACGAGAAGATGGTACCTTTCGCTCCGACGTTATTTCTCTGTCATCATTGGCATGGTTTCATTTAAAATCCAGCGCTCCTGCACGCGAAGATGGATTATTGTCCCTCCAAGTCACCATCCATAATTAAATTGCCTTCCTACCGACTTCGGGTATATGGTGTTGAAACGCTCGTTGGCGTAGATGTATATTACAGCACAATTAAAAACATATCACTCCTTTCCAAAAACTACCGGCTCTGTCCGCCGTGTCAAGTCACGCCTGAAGCCATCTTGTCTTCGCTGCTCTCCCTTCCGTCGGATGTCTCCCATGGATATTTCCTCGAATCTCCTCGATGGTTCATTCCGAGCATACCTAGGAGAAAGTCAGTAGAATAGAGCCACGGGTAGTAGCCATACTCCCTCAAATAAAGAAATCTCGAATCACCTGATGTGGGCTCCAAACCACCGACCCACTCTCAAGCCTACTCCATTCTAGCGAGTTATATAAAATTATGAGAACCCGAGTGTCTTTAAAATTCCTTGAAGTACGTAGGACGAAACCCAGCATTTTTAATGAAGTACTACAGGTGACTTCAATATGAGCATGAAATGTCAGCCTACTATCAAACACGATACCAAGATCTTTCATAGTGGAGACACGTTTTAAACTTCGGGCGTTCATATTATACCGGTAAAACCAAGTATGACACGCCCTTGTGAAAGAAAGAATGAAACATTTAGAAATATTGAACTCAATCTGATTTCTGTTACTCCAATCAATAATTCTATCAATATCCGATTGGAGTCGATTGCAGTCTTCTAAAGTTTATATTTCTAAGAACAGTTTTAGGTCATCAGCGAAAAGAAGAAACCTGGAATGCAGAATGCTCTTTGCGATATCGTTAATAAAAATAGAAAAGAGGAGGGGGCCGAAATTAGAGCCCTGAGAAACTCCAGAGAGCACAGGAAATAATTTAGACAAAAATATTCCATGCGATACAAATTGTTTTCTTCTAGTAAAATAGATGGCAAAGAATATTAGAAACCGTAAAGAAAAACCTAACATTGACAGTTTATTTAATAAGATGTCATGATTTACAGTATCAAAAGCCTTCGAAAAATCATTGTATGAGCAATCAACTTGGTAGCCTTTATCTAAGGATTATCTTAAGGATACATAATCTGTGAGTACCAATAGGTTCGTGTCTGTTGATCGGCCCATGCTAAACCCATGCTTTTCCGATATTATAAATGTCTCTACTTGCGACAGCATGTGTTTGTGGAGTATTGACTCGAACAAATTTTTGAGACTTTCCAGGAATCAGGAAATATACCAGTTTCTAAAAAATCAACACATCCTTTCAGAAAAAAGACTGGTAAAAACTCACGACCAAGAGAATGTGCATGTTTCATTTCATAATACATGTAAATGAGAGAAGTAAGATCTGGAGAATGTGTTTAGTTAAAATAACTGAAACTTACAGTGATGCCAGATTAGTTTCATTGGCCATAGCAGGGGCATTTGATCCTTCGTCGTTCGGAACACATATTATCCCACCTTGATCCAAGTAAATCGATATTTTTTCTCTTTCACCAATTGTCGGGTTTTGAAATAAAGTTGAATCGTACGAAATGTCAGCTAAACTAAGTATGAACATCGACGTAATATATAAGAAACCGAACACTTCCGAGAATTCTTAGATAAACTAACCATACAATTAAAAACTCACAAAAGGTCAATTGTACTTGGGGACTTTAATGTCAACTTACCGGATTTCACAAACGCGCACACTCGTAAATACACAGAAATGATCAAGTCTAACAATTTCACTATAATGAATAAAGTAAACAAACTACATGCCACACGTATTATCAACACTATCCCAGACCACATACTCTCAGACATAAACCCATCATACACCATAAAAAACTGAAACACTTCAATATCTGATCACAAATTACTGTTTCTGGACATAGTTTACACCTAGAATAAAAAAACTTTATCACAAAAATCAATCTATAAATAAACAAAAACTTATTATGATAGACTAGAGGAGGATATCCGTCAGAATATTTTGTCTATAAAAAGTAAGAATGGAAAATAAAGGATTTATTAAAAATGATAAAAAAAAGAAATATACATTTAAAAATTACAAAAAAAAACAGTAGCCGATTACTGAAAATAGATTATACTAACATACGAAACCACACAACTGCAAAAAAACTAAAACAATGAAAACAACACTATGGTGGCTTATTTAAAACGTGTGAAAATAATTGGAACGTAAGAAATGGAATCAATAAAAACCAAACAAACATTTTAAACAAACCTTGTAAAAAATTAAAGATGGCTGAAAAAATCATTACGGAAGACATCAAGATATACGAAAACTTACAACAAAACAACAAATACTTTTGTAATATCGGCGCTTCTTTGGCTGGTAGTATGTTCAACAAATGTACCCACGAACTGGATGACAATATTACATTAAAACATGAAAGAGAAATAAAATCAATATATATGCAACCCACAACTGAGCTCGAAATATTAGCAATAATAAAATTCCTAAAATTAAACGCGAGTGCTGGACATGGCAAACTAAAATGCACAATAGTACAAAAACCTGACCCGCTTATAACACCTATACTAACTAAACTGATCAACCTGAGCTTGAAAGAAGGTCAATTTCCATATAGCTGCAAAATCGCAAGGATTATTCCAATATATAAAGGGGCTTCAAAAACTCAAAATTCCAACTACAGGCACCTCTCTGTCCTACCGATTTTATCAAACATATGCGATAAGTTAAAAACTTTCCTAAAAAAACAAAAAAAAAAAAATTGCTATACAATACGATTTTAGAAAACAGTCAAACACTCTTGCTGCAACTAATGACCTTATAAATAAACTCAGAACCAGCACAGATAATGGGAATTATGTTAGCAATTCTAGTAGACCTCCAAAAAGCCTTCCACACCGTGACTCATGAAATATAGGTGATATTTTAATTTCTCACGGTCGCGGCTCACTTAATTTATAAAAATATTTTTGTAAGAATATCTATTAAATGTATGAAAACCTATTATAATGTATTAAAAAAATAATAAAAAATAATATTGCAATAGCGCACTTTACTTACACAATTGGCACCATTGCACTGCATTGCATTACAATATGGTGACCGACAAGCTAAATAAAATGCATTATTTTCCCTCATGGACACAACAATGGACATTCACAGACACAGCACAAGGACGTTCCAGGAAATCAGACTATCAAAAAATAACACAGGCAACACGAAAAACAGTTAATTCTACAAAGGGATGCAATATTATAATGTGCTGCCGGAAACCATCAAAATTACACCAATTAATAAATTCAAAAGAGATTGTAAGAAGCACATTACGTTAAGCAAGATAAAATCCAATGGCACGTAAGTTATCATTAGTAATTGGTAAATTTAAAGGTACAAATAACTAGAATATAATAAATAAAACAAAGAACAACAGCGACAATATTGTCATAGTCCAGCCATCTGGAGCCGGTGCAGTGGACTATGGCATAAGACTAATAGGAGAGGGCAGGGGAAGGAAAGCAATGGATATTCAGATTTGGTCACCAAACCCGCAAGGTTTCCAAGCTGAATGGCGATACTCCAGATAGATTGTATTTTTAAAACATTATTATTGAATTTCCCACGAACCTGCCGTTTGCTCAACGCGTTGACAATACTCGAGACATTCCTTCTTTACATCCTGTAGGTCTATATCCATCTCCGTGTAGGACATTCCCCCTCCGCCTGCTTCTCGAGTCCCTGGTTCCGTCTTGACGGTCACACTGTCTGTGTCAGGGAGATCCATGACACGACTTTTAGAGCCTTCAAGTCAGGTAGATGGTGGTCCCCACCAAGTTGTTGGAGTCAGCTCACAATGTGAGGCCTGAAACAAGAGGAAAAAATATTTATTAATAAACCAATGCGCAATGGGTTTTAACAAATTAGAATCAGATTAGACACAATCTCTTGTGAAGCCTCGGAGATCAAATGTTTTTCAAAGCATTCGACTTTGATCGACTTTTTCATACGTTTCTCATTTCAGTAAGGTAGACATTTGCTAGGAATCCATAAAGTTTCCCGATTACGCTTAGTTCTAGCGACGACCATGAAAATATTACTCAAACATTGTAAAACAATATCATTAAAACAATTTATTTTTTTTCCTCCGATTTTGAGCCAGTTAGACTATGGCTTACCCGATTGGGGTATGTTGTAAGGCTGAAGGACAAAGCTGCCAATGCATCAAAGATGTCAGGTTTAAAGGCGGCAATGCAGCATGTCGCCAGTATGTTGAAAAAGCTACCCGTGTAATCAAATATGGTAGACGTCAAACTACTGGCAACATGCTACACTACCGCCTTTAGCGGCCTGGGCTATAGACTTCCAAATGTATTGCTCTTGCAATAAATATTATATTTTATTTGTGAACAATTAGGACAGGGCGCGACCAGCGAGGATTTAGATGTTAATACAACCATAAAAGTCTCTTTTATAAAAAATATATATACTTAAACAAAAAAGCAGTGAAACTATATGTAGGTAAACTAATATTTATTTATTTTTAAATTTCCAATTCTGTAAATTATTAAGATATATTTGACAGAAAATCTATTATAAAATATTAAAAAAACCAATTCGTACAACTCGGGCCGCTAGAGGACGCTTGTATGGCATGTTACCTTAAAATGCGAAGAGCTGGATGTATTGTCATTTAAGAGTATTTGCATACATACAGTGAAGTTCAATCACCTCTGCGAACGTATAACAATCTACATGCAATCTAGGTAGAGCGAATATCTAAAAGGCTCCTGACAGTCAGTTATGATAAGTATCATCCAAATATGAACAATAGCAACTCAGGCTAAGCACACGCTCCTTGCTTCATTCACATTCATGCTATTCTTTTATTCCGAATATCGGCTTGACCCGACTCAAGTATTTGATTCACTTGGTTAAATGTTAGATATGTAAGTTAACGGTATAAGAAGACGGGTGCCCCACGAAGACATGCTCGACTAAGTGAAACAGATACTTGAGTAGGGTCATATCGAGGAATAATATGATACGTGCCGAATGAGACTTCTGTGACGGTTCATCCCCCCTGTCTACTCCTGTGGAAAACTGAAATATTGACAGATTAATGATGCCCGTAAAACGCAAATTCTGCGGTGGTTCAGTCTTTGATTGAATTGTAATCAGCCATCGAGCATATGGCGTCATACTGTCATGCTTGACGCATGCCTAGTAATCACAATTTAATGAAACGCCGATCCGGGATGAAAATCTGCATTTTGGTTAGCTTAACAGAGAACGACCGAATCACAAAGCATTCAAAATGGCGCCGGGTGCTGCCATCCGACGGTATCGAATGCACGTGCGATTAAAAACATTTGTATAAGCACGCGATTACACATTTATCGGAAAGAAGAATTTATTTAAGATAAATATTAAATAAGGAATAGATTTTGAGTAATTTCCTACCTTAAATCATGAAGAATCTTCTAAAAATGTAATATTGTCATAAAATCACTTATCACAAGCAACGAATCCCTAATCTGTCCTGTCAATAAAATCATAGAAAAAAACTTACATAGATGGTTAAGTTTTAGATTTTAGAAAATCCACGTAGGTACTATCTTCGATAATAAAAAAATGATAATTTGTTCGGAGTTGTGGGAGAAAATGGTACTTACCGCGGTAGTGTCATTTTGATATAGCCTTATGTAATCACCTAAAATAAATGACCGAATTCACAAGAAATACTTAGCTTTAAAATGTGCATTTTAAATAATAGGAATTCCCAGATTAGATCGGCCATAAAATGAATTTAGTACAAAGGCTAGACGAACCTATTGTTAGAAAAATCGTAACTACTACATCGTAAAATAAAATAATCCTAAATGCTATTTTGGAAAGTCCGCAATTCCTTTGAGATTTTATGGGACGGCAATAAACACCTCAAGGGAATTGAGCCGCCCGACGGAACAAAGGCCGCTGAACAATGCGGGTGATAAAATAATACCTACAGGTAGACAGAAGGACAGTGGGTTCCAGGAGACAGTCGGGTGAAAGCTTCAACCGAGGAAGCACGAGTCGGTCGCAGTAGTCCGCTCAGGACACACAGCCAAGTGAAACCTTCCGCCCAGGAAGGTTCCTATTCTCGCTCCTTGGAGAGGCCGCCCAGGTCCTCTGACGACGAGGGAATTTGACGCTTCCATCCCAGAAGGAAGTAACTGATCTTCGCCCTTCGGAGATCAACATCGGAGATCACCCAGGCCTCTGATTATCCCGCTTTGTACCTACTCCCAATCCGGAGGTACACGAATACCTAGTGCGAACGCGAGGACTCTGCATACAATGCAGCCACTGGAACCTGGACAGCCATCACCAAAAAGGAAAGTGCCTCTGACTCTTATGATAATTCCTCCACCCTGTCAGCCAAGTGAATCTCTAACTTTAAACAACAACTTTTTCATACAAATAAGCCAGTGAACCTGTAATTTTAAGTGCAAAGACTTTACAAGTAGATTTAAGTAATTGCCTATCTAGTTTTATTGAATTTATTAGGTCTAATTAAGATTAACTCTAGTTTTAAGAGTAACCCCACGAATATTAAAATAAATTACTTGTAACTACCAAAGATCGCTTTTCTATTCCACCCTTTTTGCGTTATTCCTAGAATTATACCAACTGCACTACGCACCGTCATATCAATTTCACCACTACAAAAATAAGTAGTAATGTCATTATCTCTCAAATAGTAGTATAACTTTAGTGTGAGGTGAGTGCACCATTCACACATTCCCACAAGCTGACAACGAAATTTTACAACAACTTAAATCCCGAAAATCCACTTGTAAAAGAACTGGGCGCCTACAACTCACCTGACGATCTTCCGTTCCACTACAAGCATAAAATGCCGAAACATATCATCCTGGAGCTCTATGAAGATACCGACTCCGGCAGCGACGCAGACTAGGACAGCAGAAAATCCGGACGAAAAAAATGAGATAATGAAATATTGAAATATTTAACTTCAGTAAAATTAAAAGTCAACAAGAGTAAATAGTTCAGAACTAAATGTTTGCTTCTCCTTTTTTTGTTTAGGGTTTTTTATCCAGTTACGATCTTTTCCCTAAAAAGTCATGAAATGTAATAATAATAAACTCAGTCAATTAAATAAAACCATCAGATGGTGATAGTAATAAGGCCAAAGTACCGCAGTACTAGTTAGCTAGAAAACATGAGGGGTATTTGTATAATCCCCAGCTAGGTAGAGGATTACGAAAGAATCCGTAAAAAAAAAAAAAAATAAATAAAAAAAGTGCACCATTTAAAATGAAACTTAAAACTAAGCCCATTTTTCGAATTCTCAAGTATGAAAATTTACACATTAATATGTGAAATAGCATCCCAAGAAATTAAACTTAGGCTTAAAATTAATGAAAGAGAAGAAAAAAAATAATGGTAAATAATTCTAATTGTGGCCCTGTTGAAAAACTAATGATTTTTTAAAAAGAAAAACACTTTTATGGGCTAGTACAACATTATCTCAATAGGGTCTTCGTTATCTAACCGTTGGTCTTTATACATATGAATAACGAGCCAAATAATCGGCGACCGTTCCACCACAAATAATATCGTTTCAAGTAGTTATATCGAAGTTCAGTCTGGCAACATCGATATTTTTATAACTATCTGAACACCCAGGAACTGGGACATCGTGTATTATAGCAGCTTCTGCAGTCAACATTAGAAACCGTCCTGAGTTGTTCGACTTCATTAGTTAAAGCAGTTCTAAATGAACAAAATTTAATAACTGTTAACCCTGTATTTTTTTCAATAGCGTTATGTGTTGACGGCATTTGGCTATTATTTCCAACGGCTAGTTATAATTTTGATACAGTACTACTCGTAATAATATAACCTCTCGGAGTTCAGAACGGTTGACTCGGTTTGAGCATTCGAATGAATTCTGACGTTTCTCGAAGTTGAAAATTGATTCTCTCCTTTCTCGGACTAGAAAATCAATTCTCAGTCCAAGAGATTTTGTCAATGACAATCTTTTCGAATGAATAATCGATTTTCTGACATTCGAATGAATATCTCGCTGAAGTTCGAGATACGAGAGAATCGATTATCTCTGATTTTTCAAAATCAGACAAATCAGTCAAAACCTTAAACTAAACCTACTTCAAGGCAACACCGACTAAAAAAACAAGTTTATTCACCGCACTTCACACATTTTTAACTCTTCATACAGTGAGTTCGACTTATAGATAAAAGACTTGAAGCATAAAGACTTATGTCGCGAAAATAAATCTCGTTACTTAAGTAATATTGAAAATAACATTTTCATAAATCCAAAAAATTTCTGGAGCCACGTCAAATCTTCCAATAAATCCCAAGGTGTTCCAAAATGCATGTATTTAGGAGATCTGAAAGCCAACAACGGAAAAGATATTGCAAATTTATTTTCCGAATATTTCAGTTCGGTTTTTAGTACAACCAAAGATATACCTCCCCCCGATCCTATTGGCAACTGGAACCACATATCTAGTATAAGTAGTATTGGGGTGACACAGGAAATGGTATTAAAGTACCTTAAAGAAATTGACATCCACAAAGGCGCTGGTCCTGATGAAATACCTCCAACTCTCATAAAAAGATGTGCGCACAATTTAGCCTTACCTTTATCTTTAATTTTTAACCGTTCCCTAACCGAATGCACTGTTCCTCTTACTTGGAAATCCGCATATGTATCTCCCATCTTCAAGAATGGTAAAAAAACTGATATAAAAAATTACAGGCCAATCTCAAAACTTTGCATATTAAACAAAATTTTTGAAAAAATAATTTATGATCAAATGTATGCTGCTCTTAAGCCTAGCTTGAATACGAATCAACATCAACATGGTTTCATTAGTGGTAAATCTACAACCTCAAATCTCTTAACCTTCACAGAGTATCTCCAGGATAACCTGGATAACAGAATACAAGTGGATGCTATCTATACCGACTACAGCAAAGCGTTCGACAAGGTTGATCACACCACCTTATTAAACAAACTTTTAAAAATAGGTATTCACGGCGATCTTTATCGTTGGCTCTCTTCTTATATCTCGAACCGTAGTCAAATAGTAGTGGTGGCTGGATATAAATCCGACACTGTTACTGTTACATCTGGAGTCCCTCAAGGCAGCTTATTGGGTCCCTTATTATTTAATATTTATATCAATGATGTTAGTAATTGTTTTTTAAACTCACAAACCATCCTATATGCAGATGACATGAAAATCTTTTCATCTATAAATTCAATCGAGGATTGTCAGAAGCTGCAGGATGACCTGCATCGTTTGAATGTCTATTGTAATGCCCACTTTTTGGAAATTAATAACTCTAAATGCTTCGTCGTGCGCTTTACCAGAAATAAAAACATATTTACTCATGATTACTCAATTAATTGTCAACCGATATTTATTTATTTATTGATTTATTATTTATGATTTGATAGATCAAATCAGAAAGTAAGGACCTTGGGGTCATACTGGATAATAAATTGAATTTTAATAAACACATCGACCGTATAGTAACTAAAGCATCATCTATGCTTGGTTTCGGCATCCGTGCCTGTAAATAGTTCAACGATATTAGCACTTTCAAAACACTTTACTTCTCTTATGTTCACATTATTTTGGAATATGCATCTCAGGTATGGAACCCAGGCTATGCACTACATAAACCAGAATTGAAAGCGTCCAAAATAGATTTTTAAGGTACCTAAACTTCCGCTCTTTTAGATCTCATGTTAGCAATGACGACTCCGCACAGTTCTTTAATTTCCTGCCGAAGAAATATAGCTTATTCCGTAATGTTATTTAAAATCGCACGCAACCTAGTTGATAGCCCTGATCTTCTCAAACGCCTACTATTTCATATCCCAAATCGCAACAGCAGACAGCCACTTACTTTTTATATCCCTCATTGTAAAACAAATTCCAAACAAAACTCGTTTATCTACAAATCTACACACTCCTTTAACTTAAATTATTACCATATTGACATTTTTAACTCAACTAAACGTGATATTAAATTAAAATCCATAATGCGACCACTCTCAAACTAGTTAACTTAAACCATCTTTTTACCTTTATCCCACTCCTATGTTTCCATTCACGCTCCCCTCCCCCGACTTACATTGTTTAAGCTAATTGATGAAAAACTGTACATTGTCACACCTTACTCATACTATTTATCATCAGCAGAGGAAAATTTATAATTGGAATAATTTATTGTTATATATATGAAAATTATGGATTTGCTGTTAATTTTCCCAAAAAAAAGTAAATATTTAATTATTTGTTATATATATGAAAATTATGGATTTGCTGTTAATTTTTCCAAAAAAAAGTTAATATTTAAATAAATAAATAAATTATTCAACTCACCCCCTTATAATTTTAAACATATTTCCTTTCCCTTTCCCTTTCCCTTTCCCTTTCCCTTTCCCTTTCCCTTTCCCTTTCCCTTTCCCTTTCCCTTTCCCTTTCCCTTTCCCTTTCCCTTTCCCTTTCCCTTTCCCTTTCCCTTTCCCTTTCCCTTTCCCTTTCCCTTTCCCTTTCCCTTTCTCTTTCCCTTTCCCTTTCCCTTTCCCTTTCCCTTTCCCTTTCCCTTTCCCTTTCCCTTTCCCTTTCCCTTTCCCTTTCCCTTTCCTTTCCCTTTCCTTTCTTCCCTTTCCCTTTCCCTTTCCTTTTTCCTTTCCTTTCCTTTCCCTTTCCCTTTTTCCACTTTCCCTTTCCTTTCCCTTTCCTTTCCCTTTCCTTTCCCTTTCCCTTTCCCTTTCCTTTCCTTTCCCTTTCCCTTTCCCTTTCCTTTTCCTTTCCCTATTCCCTTTCCCTTTCCCTTTCCCTTTCCCTTTCCCTTTCCCTTTCCCTTTCCCTCTCTCACACCATCCCAACCTCAAAGGATAACCGTGTAACTTTTCTTTTTTAATTGAATAATTTAAGTACTTAAGTGAAATCCAATTATCAGTGCATTTTTTAAATATGTTTACCATATATCATAATATCATTTATGTTCATAAATTGTTTAAATCACTTTAATGTAAAAGCCATTTTTATGGCGTATATATATATGTATAAATAAATAATTATTGTAAACTGTTGGTTTTCCAAATAAAGTAAAAAGAAATAAATGTTTCGTAACATTTCGATTGTTAAAATAATCAATTTTATTATCGATCATTAATCGATTCGGCTCATCGCTAATAATAACATAAAACGGTACCTACGTTAAAATGACTCATTAATCTGTATAATTATTTATTTATGGGTGACAAATTAACGTTTTGTACTTGCTTGTACGTAGATAACGGTATTAGGAACAATTATTATATTGTTACCGAAATTAGTTAGCCTCATATTAGATCTAATTAATAGTCCCTCACAAGCGGCTGTCGATGGATGCTGCATTGTATGTAATGCTGAGGCAAAAACAGTCACAAAAAGTTTGGTAGAGTTGTTGCCAACTTTCCCAGGAAAGTGCATACGATTGAAATGGCTTTATCGCCTCAGAACTACGCTTGTCTTTTACAAATGCTTGTTTCGACAAGCGGAGTGTAAATCAATAGAAAGTAATTTTCCGCAAAAATGATGAAGGTGTTAAATAATTATAAGTGTGTACCTATATGTGTCGTACGTTAATACGTTAAAATAATTGCGTGAAGAGGTTTTTCCTCGAAAATTAGTGTACAATTTGCAAATATGGTTCGTTCCCTTAAGCTGTAACTTAATTTTGTGGCATAATTCAATCAAATTTATGTTTTTACAAATAAATTCTGTCGCGCACAAGAGATTACAAGCAATCACACTCAATGACATTACAAACAAACAAAACCACGTTTACTTGTAGGCAGTTTGATTCATGTGTATGTTATTTTTCATATTATTTATCATTTGCATTGACGAACTGTCATCCGGAATAGAATGAATTAATCTCGTCGCATCTCCTTCCCCTCGTTATATTCTGTTAGGGACCAATCACCTCACAAAGGTAAATAACTGTCTTGAGGTATTTCAGCGGCCTCCGTTCACAGCGGACCCAGCCCTTCGAGTTATTTTACCAAACTTTACTTTGGGCGGCCAACTAGACGTCTTCCCTCTGGAATGCCGGCAGTATTCTATGCAGATATCGGTATTTTGGTACACTTCCAAGCTACCTTGTGTGGCTTTTAAATAAAGAGTAGCAGGGGTGCTATGCTAAGCATATCTCGGATCGTCAAGCTTCTCATTCGGTTTAATTCTGTAACTCATTGGCAGCTTTTCCCAAAAATCTAATTCCTGCATCTTTGACCCTGGAACGCACTCTCTCAGCCATGATTCAGATCTACGTACGTCTAATTGATGTATAAGCAATAACGTGAAAAGGAAACGTTCCAATAAATCAAAAATTAAAATTGAAGATTGATACCGATTGCGACATTTATGTTCCTTTCCCCCGCTATTCAAGGACTCTAACCAAATTTGGAAGTTTCCCATATTTCCTTATAGAGGGATCACACTAATACGAAACATTTGTGCAAACGTGAAAAGCGCCAAGGAGGCTCATATCATTAAAACCTGTGGAGAAAAATCATACTTGTGTTCAGAGTGCCCTTACGGAAGCAGTCGGAAGTGTGACGTAGAGCGTCATATTAGAACGCACAATAAAGAGAAACCATTCTCGTGTCCAAACTGTACTTATATTTGTAGTCAGAAAAGTACATTGGTTTATCACATTCGCACCCACACTTGACAAAAACCGTTCGCATATCCGAAATGCTCGTACATCTGCAACCAGGAAAGTGCACTGGCGACTCATATAAGGAACCACTACCGGGATAAACCATTTCTGTGCGCGCAATGTCCGTACAAGTTCATGCTTAAGAATGATTTATTTTCTCAGAGAACGCATCTGGAGAGAAGGCATTCTCGTGTTCGAAATGCAAATACATGTACACGCGGGAAAGTGATTTGGCATCTCACAGCAGAATCCATTCTGGAGAAAAACCATTCTCGTGTTCGCAATGCCTTGCGTTTACCGTCACAAAAGCGCGTTGGTTTCTCACACTAAATCCCACGCACTGTAAAAACAGTAATGGTGGTAGATAATGATTTAATAAAACAATTTAAAAACCCTTTTCCACTTTTTATTTTATTACCTGACCTTTATATACGATATGAACTGGGGATACAAATACGTTATTAGTTATTCGTAAATCCAGTTCCCCTTAAAAACACAATAGAAATTAAGCGTATATTTTTCTGTAGCACTTTTTAAATAAATATTTGGAAATGGAACTATATGGCATCCTTAATTAGGGTATTTTGCAAGTCTGTGTGGCATATTGATTATATCGTAGACGAAGACCCGAAAGAGTAAGATGAAAGGAGTGGCAAAATAATCTAATCGTATGCGCCGCAGGTGACAATTTTGCAAATTCTGTTTCTATAGTCCACAGTCAAACCAATATTTTCTTTAGATTTTGACGAATCACAATAACTGAGGTATGTTGGGAGGCTGGAGGAAGTGGGATATGAATGATATAATTCCATGAATATAAGGAAAACAAAAAAGGGGCCGCGGGCGAAAAACTTCTAAGTTTTGTTTTTTTATTATCCACAGTTAAAGTTGAATATTTTGTCGATTTTATTCATTCAACCCATATAACCCATAAAATACTATAGTTTTAATCCCACAAAATTTTTATGAACATTGTATCGGACGTCCCGCCTCTCCCGGAATATTTTGACGCGGCACACTTGTGATCAAAATAATGTTTAATATATGTAACCGACCGCCGTGTGGTGAGGTTGATCTCCACCGACCGCTCATACTTAAATGACTGAATAAAAACGTTAGAGCGGTACGGCTCGTGGGAGGGAGACAGACTTGCCAGGCATCCACATGGCACCGGCAGTCTGCGCTTCGTAAACCGCCATAAATAGCCTGCGAAAGCTAGTTTGCAGCACTTAGCATTCGACCGCCAGCCTGACAAGTACTTCTCTATCTCCACCGCCCGCTCTGACTTCTGAACCACCCGCCTTGTTTTACTCCGACCACTGCTCACCCCCATCGGACTACTGCCTCGGACTGGACCCAATAAGCAACTGCCTCGGACAAGGTTAACAAAATTCGTTGTCGTCAGTACCGTTCCTCCTTGCAAAAGGAACGGTAGGAATGCTACCTCCCCTCCCAGCCTCGCTCCGTAGATTGGAATCAGTCGGCCTCTACGGTTCGCTTTTGTGCCAGATTACGTCTGGTACAAACATGTTAACCGCACGTCCTTCGGGTTATTATTTAAAATGTTGGTAAAAAACATCGCTTTTCTTTTTCATTAGATTTCGTAATAACAATACATGTTTAAAATATACTAATTGGTATGGGAGAGATGAAAACACCCGAACACAATCGTTAGCTTCGGCTGACCTCGAAATACTAAACGAGATGATGCAGGAACAAACTATATATATATATATATATGTATACGAATGGTTTGTTGGGTTTCGGTTATAGTTTTATTGTTCCTGAACGTACGGGGTACGGCTTGTTGCGTCCGGGCGATAAAGTAGCGGCCATATGACGTACGTTCACATGGGTAGGGCGGTAAAAAGCCATAGAATAATAAGAGGTACTATGTTTTTCGTAGATCTTGGTTCCAGTTTCAACGGCCGGCCAAAATATATATGTATTTTTATAAAAGAGGTGTAAACAAAGTACATTTTTCAAATCATTAAATTTTATTTGTGCTGAAGACAAAAAACATTGTATAAAATAAATTACTATTATTTATTTATTAATACATTTTAAAAACAAAATTCAAAATATGAGCCACCCATCTCACTAGAAGAGTCCTGTGTTGAGATGAGCGGCTTTACAATTTAATGAAATAATATATAAAAAACAAAAAATATACCACCAAAGTTATTTAAAGGATAAACTACAGTAAGTTGACGAAACATTTATACATGTAGAAGGCAGTAGGTACAATATCATTTGATAATTTCAAACTCCATCTATCTTTCTATGTCCGTAAAAATGAATCTTTGTCTGTCTGTCCTACATTCTCTCGAAAATATCGTTAAGATTGAAACAAGTTTTTTTAAATGAAGGCTTCTTTATTTGCATTACTCTCACTGTCAAATCAATTGACTCCCAAACGACAAGCAAGAATTCACAACTTCATAACTTTATAAAAAAATAATAAAAAAATCCCGAGTAAGGCCGAGTACACATCAGCTAGTAACATTATAAACCGAAATATACCTAACCCAAATACAACTCCGTTGAGTGGTTGAATCGCCTTATTAATAATAAAATCCAAATGGTTTTTACAGCGCCATCTCTGTGACAGAACATCACCTAAAGGGGGTTTAAAATATCCTACAACTTATAACTAGGCACTTACAACCAAGACTTCTAACTACTGCTGGTGACTTAGAACTATGTTTAAAAAATATTAAATTTACAAAGCAAGCTCCATGAGTTTATAATTCAGAAAAAAATGCACTAAATAAATTGCGTATATTAATAACATTTATAAAACACAATTTGCAATTGTAATAAAGAAATATCGCTGGTACATTATAATATAATATAATAATAACAAAGCATTAATATAGCGCAGTTTTGTGTTGTTTCACTTCAAGTGCGCTTTAGTATAAATAAACTTTAAAATGATTAAATAACTCCATTCAGTGGTATCCTACAGTGCTACTTTTAGATTATATTTATACATTCTTAACATATTACATACATTCCTGCTTATTCTTAATACTACTCCTACTGTACTCCTTAGGTGCATATTCATAAAAAAATAACAAAATACTATACTGTATAGATATAACTATACAAAAATAACGCATTCACAATATTACTATTTAAATTTTATTTTATGATGGTGTTAAAGTAGAAAACTATATTTGACAGACGAGAATGATTTTCAACCAGAGTGCGTCATCACGTGTTGCTTTAAAATTGACTGAGTGGAAGATGCAAAATTACACTCGGAGGAGGAGAATGATTTTAATCAAGAGTGTGTCTTCTTCATATGTCGATTTAAATATGCCTTGGTTGAAAATCCAAAACTGCACTTCAAACAGGAGAATGGTTTTAATCCAAAGTGAATCATCATATGTATCTTTAAATATGAATTAGTGTTACATGCATAACTACATTCAGAACAGGAGAATGATTTTAAGCCAGAGTGCGTAATTATATGTCGCTTTAAACGTGATTTAGTGTAAAATGCAAAACTACATTCGGAACAGGAGAATGATTTTAAGCCAGAGTGCGTAATTATATGTTTATTTAAAGCTGATTTAGTGTAACATGCATAACTACATTCGGAACAGGTGAATGGCTTTAATCCAGAGTGCTTCATCATGTGTATCTTTAAACCTGACTTAATGGAACACGAAAAACTACATTCGGAACAGGAGAATGGTTTTAAGCCAGAGTGCGTCATCATATGTTGCTTTAATTCTGATTTAGTGTAACATGCATAACTACATTCGGAACAGGTGAATGGCTTTAATCCAGAGTGCTTCATCATGTGTATCTTTAAACCTGACTTAATGGAACACGAAAAACTACATTCGGAACAGGAGAATGGTTTTAAGCCAGAGTGCGTCATCATATGTTGCTTTAATCCTGATTTAGCGTAACATGCATAACTACATTCGGAACAGGGGTATGGTTTTAAGCCAGAGTGCCTCATCATATGTTTCTTTAAACCTGACTTAGTGTAACATGCATTAGTACATTCGGAACAGGAGAATAGTTTTAATCCAGAGTGCGTCATCATATGTCGCTTTAAATATGACTTAGTGGAACATGCAACACTACATTGGGAACATGAGAATGGTGTTTCCCCGGAGAGTTTCATCGAATGATGGTTAACAGATTCGGAGCACGAAGAGTTAGCCCCAATCTTCCCTTTATGCATTTCTTCGTCGCGGCTGGTTTGATGAGATGCATTCAGACTTTCTTCATCACCAAGGTCTGCAAATAATAAACAATGGTAAAACAAAAATATAGTTAAAACTTTTTTTGCTTGTGTTTTTTATGAATTAAAATTTTTGCCAAAGTCTGCAAATAATACACAATGGTAAAACAAAAATATAGTTAAAACTTTTTTTGCTTGTGTTTATGAATTAAAATTTTTGTTACATAGTTTCATATTACAGATTTTATACTACTCTTCCATTTGCCTGTGGATGGAAGAGGAGCGTACAGTAAGTAATGGTACATGTAAACTTGTTGTAGTGGTTACATTAGTTTGATTAAGGAAAAAACATATATATGTATTTATAGTGGTATATAGAGACATATATATAAAATATCATAACTAATAAAACGTATTTAAAAACAAATTCAAATATATGTATTCAAAAGAAACAACAAATGTTTTGGAAAAAAGTAAATTTCAGAATATTTGTAGGGTTAAATCAACTAGAATTCGTTTGGTGTTGTTAATATTGCTTTTAAAACATTTCTTGACAGAGTTAAATATTTGGATTTTATCGTTAATCCTTCTGATATCTTCCGGTAGTCGAATGAAAAAGATCGTCCTTGGCAAGTAAAAAAAGGTTTAACCCGTCTACGTATAATTATATAAAAAATAAAATTTTTTTTTTTTAAATATATTAAAATAACTGTTATGGGGATTTAATTAAATTAAAAATTACCAATTTTCGTTGGAACACAAATTTGCCATACATAATTTAAAAAATCCACCCGAAAAAACGATTTTTTTTTAAATTTTTGTTTTTATATTTTTATTTACATAATCACGTTTACATAGCAAATATGATATATATTTGTTTAAATATGATAAACCCGTAAATAATTTTCTAAGTTGTCTCTAAAATTATGTTTTTTTTTCATGGCATATACTTCATCATTTAAAACAAAAATAAATACTTCTCATCCTTAATAGATATTTACTAACTCTTAAATTAAAAAAATATATATACGTATATCATTCAGTTTGGATGGGTATTTTGGCCTCATATCCGAAATTAAGTTGTTTATGAAACGGGCAGCGCAGCCGTTCCTCTTAACCTTACTAACTTGCACTTCGCTAGCAATCTCTTGAACCGAAGCTTTAAAGAGAAATATTGACTTCTTGGCCGACCCGGTAACCGGGCTTCAACCATATCGCGTTTCTAGTTCTTTCAAAACAGAAAACTCTGAGTTTAATTGCGCGGCTCGATCAAATCCGCATTATTAACAAGCCTTGAAATTATTATTAACCACCGACGTAGCATTAACCGGCTTTCAATAGTACCATTTGCATAATATGTGTGCACAGTTGGTCGTGCATTACGATCATCTTCAAGCATTGTTAATCGGTCGATCATATCGAAATTAGGGACACGTTCATCGAAATTATGGTTAGAAACCAACTGTTTCTTCTTCTGCTTAGAGTCTTTTGAAGAAGAGGTCAATATTTCGTTGGCAAATGCACCGTTCGGTTTCAATATCACATTCGTTACTCGGATTCGACAAAATTATTTGAACGTTGAGTTCTTATTTCGATGAAATTATTTAGGTTAGTAATTAATACATTCAATTTTATTGGAATAATTTATTCCCATTCGAAGAAAGATGGCAGCCAAAAATATGGGAATTAATTGAATATGATATTAATCCTTCTTAAATTTAAAGATATCGATACAAATGAATAAGGTGTCATCAGCTTAGTTGGTAGAGTAACTGTAAACAGTAACTTCAATGTCATGAAATGTGTAGTGTTTTCTAATATATGTGTCCTGTGCGTGCAAAGTCATATCATCTCAGCCCAAAACATTATGATTGAACGTTTTAATCTGGAGTGCCCTACCAGGTAAATATGTTTTCTGTATATGTACAAAATAAGATAAACCCCAGCAAGTAGTATTTGTACAGGGCAGTTGAGGTGAATTTTCACAAAAACGGCGCTATATAAATCATCCAAGTATTATTATTATAATAATAATTGGTAAATGTACGGGAAAGATTTTAGTTAAAATTTGTAATTGTATTTTTCTTTTACGGTTTGATTTATTTAATTCATAATGTTAAGGTTTTTAAATGTAGGTACTTGAGTTTCTTCAAATAGGCGATCGGTTGGGTAGTCCAAAGGTTTTTTAAATATATTTTGTATATTATTTTCTTTTAACAATTCCTATAGAAAGAATGTTAGATTTATATGTGGATCCCCATCTAATAATAGCATATTATAGAGTGGGTTGATCTAAGGCACAGTGGGCAACCCACGGCCCGTTTTGTTCCGGCCCGCGGACGTGTCTAGTTTCGGTCATACCAAAAGTCGGTTATTGACTTCAAAACATCGAACATTGAAAATAAGAAGAAACTAAACCTAAAACTACAAATACCTTAAAAACTTGACAGCAATCACCGAATGTCGCCAAGAAAGCCGCCGGTGTTGAAACTCAAGTAAGTGCTGCCATTTCCAATCTTGTTTGTTACCTTTTTTTCAACATTTTATCATAACTAATTACGAAAATCTTTTTTGTTGTTGTTTAAATTTACCGTTGATAATAACTCGAAATAACATAATTGTGGTTGCGGTCGACTTCGCGGTTAAGTAAAGAGACTGAAAATATTTATTTGTTTGAACACATCACCGTTAGTACCGCCCCGTTGGCGTCACCGTTACTTGGCGTCAGATATTGCTAAAACCAAGAAGATCCACAACGAAAATTTGATTGAATTGGCCGGGGAATATAGGTTTTTAAATAATATTAAATATGAGGATCGGATTATAAAATCCAGAAACATTTTGAGGAGGACGCTAGCGCTCAGTTGACAGCCGTGCTCGCGTCTGTCCTGTGTCTGTGCTGTGCTGCACGGTGTATAATGTGAATACTCGCGTCTTTGCCGTTCGTGCAATGTATTGTTCTGCACTTCGCGGTGCTGGTTTGGTAGATACAAATAGACCTTCATAAGTGCAAATAAAATTTTAGGAAAAACTAATAACTACACTAGAAACATGAAAATGGTTTCAATCCCGAGTGTGTCAGCGTGTTTCTGGTTTAATAGGGTTTTCGAGAACACGAATAACTGCAGTCGGAATACGAAAATTAATTATATCTAGATTTCATCAGCATATGTCTCGTTAACTTGGATTTTCAAACTACATTCGGAACATTAAAATGGTTTATATCCAGAGTGCATCTCAAAGTTACAATTCACACTTTTTGAGAAAAAGTATATGATTTCGATACATGAGAACGGTTTCAGTCCTTATTACATCGGCATATATTTCATTAAAAAAAAAGATGAAGAAAAAACTTTTACTGATCATTATTAACGTGATTGACTTTCACGTTTTTTTAAGTAGTTGGTAATCCATTTAATCGCGTTTTCTTTTAACCAAATATTATTTAATTTTTTCTGTAGCATCTCATGGGATATGCCTTCGGAAGCCTTTCTAAGATTAATAAATACAACAGCATATGTTCTACCTAAATGTATAAAGTTTCATTAACAATAGCAACTTGAGTCCTAAGTGATTTTATAAATCCAAGCTAGTTTTCCGTGTAGTATTTTATTATTTTCAAGGAAATTCAAAAATTGTTTGTTTTTAGGTATTTTTTCAAAAATCTTTCCTTCGTTAGAAATGTGGTGATGAAATGAGATCTCCAGATTTATACATTATTGTGTTCTTGTAATTCGCTGGAAATATTCTCTATATTAAACTTAAATTTATCAAATCAGTAATAGGTTTTATCAACAAAGAAATCATGGATTTTAGAATATGTTAGGTAATATAATCAAATCCGGGAGACGAACATCCTTTCAAATTTTCTATTATTATTAAGATTTCTCAGTTGTTTCAAAGTTTTTAAAAATGGTGGGTTATTCCAATATATAAAGGGGCTTCATAAACTCAAACTTCCAACTACAGGCACCTCTCTGTCCTACCGATTTTATCAAACATATGCGATAAGTTAAAAACTTTCCTAAAAAAACAAAAAAAAATATATGCTATACAATACGATTTTAGAAAACAGTCAAACACTCTTGCTGCAACTAATGACCTTATAAATAAACTCAGAACCAGCACAGATAATGGGAATTATGTTAGCAATTCTAGTAGACCTCCAAAAACCCTTCCACACCGTGACTCATGAAATATAGGTGATATTTTAATTTCTCACGGTCGCGGCTCACTTAATTTATAAAAATATTTTTGTAAGAATATCTATTAAATGTATGAAAACCTATTATAATGTATTAAAAAAATAATTCGCACATCCCGGGCCGCTAGAAGCCCCAGTGTAGCATATTGCCATCTCAGTGTATGGAGAATGTAAGGAGATGGGCGTATTATCATCTTGATCTAGGGCATTTACCTAACAAAAATAGATTTTTACTTTATTGCAATAGCGCACTTTACTTACACAATTGGCACCATTGCACTGCATTGCATTACAATATGGTGACCGACTAGCTAAATAAAATGCATTATTTTCCCTCATGGACACAACAATGGACATTCACAGACACAGCACAAGGACGTTCCAGGAAATCAGACTATCAAAAAATAACACAGGCAACACGAAAAACAGTTAATTCTACAAAGGGATGCAATATTATAATTTGCTGCCGGAAACCATCAAAATTACACCAATTAATAAATTCAAAAGAGATTGTAAGAACCACATTACGTTAAGCAAGATAAAATCCAATGGCACGTAAGTTATCATTAGTAATTGGTAAATTTAAAGGTACAAATAACTAGAATATAATAAATAAAACAAAGAACAACAGCGACAATATTGTCATAGTCCAACCATCTGGAGCCGGTGCAGTGGACTATGGCATAAGACTAATAGGAGAGGGCAGGGGAAGGAAAGCAATGGATATTCAGATTTGGTCACCAAACCCGCAAGGTTTCCAAGATGAATGGCGATACTCCAGATAGATTGTATTTTTAAAACATTATTATTGAATTTCCCACGAACCTGCCGTTTGCTCAACGCGTTGACAATACTCGAGACATTCCTTCTTTACATCCTGTAGGTCTATATCCATCTCCGTGTACGACATTCCCCCTCCGCCTGCTTCTCGAGTCCCTGGTTCCGTCTTGACGGTCACACTGTCTGTGTCAGGGAGATCCATGACACGACTTTTAGAGCCTTCAAGTCAGGTAGATGGTGGTCCCCACCAAGTTGTTGGAGTCAGCTCACAATGTGAGGCCTGAAACAAGAGGAAAAAATATTTATTAATAAACCAATGCGCAATGGGTTTTAACAAATTAGAATCAGATTAGACACAATCTCTTGTGAAGCCTCGGAGATCAAATGTTTTTCAAAGCATTCGACTTTGATCGACTTTTTCATACGTTTCTCATTTCAGTAAGGTAGACATTTGCTAGGAATCCATAAAGTTTCCCGATTACGCTTAGTTCTAGCGACGACCATGAAAATATTACTCAAACATTGTAAAAGAATATCATTAAAACAATTTTTTTTTTCCTCCGATTTTGAGCCAGTTAGACTATGGCTTACCCGATTGGGGTATGTTGTAAGGCTGAAGGACAAAGCTGCCAATGCATCAAAGATGTCAGGTTTAAAGGCGGTAATGTAGCATGTCGCCAGTATGTTGAAAAAGCTACCAGTGTAATCAAATATGGTAGACGTCAAACTACTGGCAACATGCTACACTACCGCCTTTAGCGGCCCGGGCTATAGACTTCCAAATGTATTGCTCTTGCAATAAATATTATATTTTATTTGTGAACAATTAGGACAGGGCGCGACCAGCGAGGATTTAGATGTTAATACAACCATAAAAGTCTCTTTTATAAAAAATATATATACTTAAACAAAAAAGCAGTGAAACTATATGTAGGTAAACTAATATTTATTTATTTTTAAATTTCCAATTCTGTAAATTATTAAGATATATTTGACAGAAAATCTATTATAAAATATTTAAAAAACCAATTCGTACAACTCGGGCCGCTAGAGGACGCTTTTGTGGCATGTTACCTTAAAATGCGAAGAGCTGGATGTATTGTCATTTAAGAGTATTTGCATACATACAGTGAAGTTCAATCACCTCTGCGAACGTATTACAATCTACATGCAATCTAGGTAGAGCGAATATCTAAAAGACAGTCAGTTATGATAAGTATCATCCAAATAAGAAGAATAGCAACTCAGGCTAAGCACACGCTCCTTGCTTCATTCACATTCATGCTATTCTTTTATTCCGAATATCGGCTTGACCCGACTCAAGTATTTGATTCACTTGGTTAAATGTTAGATATGTAAGTTTACGGTACAAGAAGACGGGTGCCCCACGAAGACATGCTCGACTAAGTGAAACAGATACTTGAGTCGGGTCATATCGAGGAATAATACGATACGTGCCGAATGAGACTTCTGTGACGGTTCATCCCCCCTGTCTACTCCTGCGGAAAACTGAAATATTGAAAGATTAATGATGCCCGTAAAACGCAAATTCTGTGGTGGTTCAGTCTTTGATTGAATTGTAATCAGCCATCGAGCATATGGCGTCATACTGTCATGCTTGACGCATGCCTAGTAATCACAATTTAATGAAACGTCGATCCGGGATGAAAATCTGCATTTTGGTTAGCTTAACAGAGAATGACCGAATCACAAAGCATTCAAAATGGCGCCGGGTGCTGACATCCAACGGTATCGAATGCACGCGCGATTAAAAACATTTGTATAAGCACGCGATTACACATTTATCGGAAAGAAGAATTTATTTAAGATAAATATTAAATAAGGAATAGATTTTGAGTAATTTCCTACCTTAAATCATGAAGAATCTTCTAAAAATGTAATATTTTCATAAAATCACTTATCACACGAAACGAATCCGTAATCTGTCCTGTCAATAAAATCATAGAAAAACACTTACATAGATGGTTAAGTTTTAGATTTTAGAAAATCCACGTAGGTACTATCTACGATAATAAAAAAATGATAATTTGTTCGGAGTTGTGGGAGAAAATGGTACTTACCGCGGTAGTGTCATTTTGATATAGCCTTTTGTAATCACCTAAAATAAATGACCGAATTCACCGAAATATTTAGATTTAAAATGTGCATTTTAAATAATAGGAATTCCCAGATTAGACCGGCCATAAAATGAATTTAGTACAAAGGCTAGCCGAACCTATTGTTAGAAAAATTGAAACTACTACATCGTAAAATAAAATAATCTTAATTACTATTTTGGAAAGTCCGCAATTCCTTTGAGATTTTATGGGACGGCAATAAACACCTCAAGGGAATTGAGCCGCCCGACGGAACAAAGGCCGCTGAACAATGCGGGTGATAAAATAATACCTCGGGTGAAAGCTTCCACCGAGGAAGCACGAGTCGGTTGCAAGACTCCGCCCAGGACGGAGAGTCGGTCGCAGTAGTCCGCCCAGGACACACAGCCAAGTGAAACCTTCCGCCCAGGAAGGTTCCTATTCTCGCTCCTTGGAGAGGCCGCCCAGGTCCTCCGACGACGAGGGAATTTTACGCTTCCATCCCAGAAGCAAGTAACTGATCTTCGCCCTTCAATGCAGCCACTGGACCCTGGAAAGCCATCACCAAAAAGGGAAGTGCCTCTGACTCTAATGATAATTCCTCCACCCAGTCAGCCAAGTGAATCTCTAACTTTAAACAACAACTTTTTCATACAAATAAGCCAGTGAACCTCTAATTTTAAGTACAAAGACTTTAACAGTAGAATTAAGTAATTGCCTAAGCCAGTGAACCTCTAATTTTAAGTACAAAGACTTTACAAGTAGATTTAAGTAATTGCCTATCTAGTTTTATTGAATTTATTAAGTCTAATTAAGATTAACTCTAGTTTTAAGACTAACCCCACGAATATCGAAATAAATTACTTGTAACTACCTAAGATCGCTTTTCTATTCCTCCCTTTTTGCGTTATTCCTAGAATTATATCAACTGCACTACGCACCGTCATATCAATTTCACCACTACAAAAATAAGTAGTAATGTCATTATCTCTCAAATAGTAGTATAACTTTAGTGTGAGGTGAGTGCACCATTCACACATTCCCACAAGCTGACAACGAAATTTTACAACAACTTAAATCCCGAAAATCCACTTGTAAAAGAACTGGGCGCCTACAACTCACCTGACGATCTTCCGTTCCACTACAAGCATAAAATGCCGAAACATATCATCCTGGAGCTCTATGAAGATACCGACTCCGGCAGCGACGCAGACTAGGACAGCAGAAAATCCGGACGAAAAAAATGAGATAATGAAATATTGAAATATTTAACTTCAGTAAAATTAAAAGTCAACAAGAGTAAATAGTTCAGAACTAAATGTTTGCTTCTCCTTTTTTTGTTTAGGGTTTTTTATCCAGTTACGATCTTTTCCCTAAAAAGTCATGAAATGTAATAATAATAAACTCAGTCAATTAAATAAAACCATCAGATGGTGATAGTAATAAGGCCAAAGTACCGCAGTACTAGTTAGCTAGAAAACATGAGGGGTATTTGTATAATCCCCAGCTAGGTAGAGGATTACGAAAGAATCCGTAAAAAAAAAAAAAAATAAATAAAAAAAGTGCACCATTTAAAATGAAACTTAAAACTAAGCCCATTTTTCGAATTCTCAAGTATGAAAATTTACACATTAATATGTGAAATAGCATCCCAAGAAATTAAACTTAGGCTTAAAATTAATGAAAGAGAAGAAAAAAAATAATGGTAAATAATTCTAATTGTGGCCCTGTTGAAAAACTAATGATTTTTTAAAAAGAAAAACACTTTTATGGGCTAGTACAACATTATCTCAATAGGGTCTTCGTTATCTAACCGTTGGTCTTTATACATATGAATAACGAGCCAAATAATCGGCGACCGTTCCACCACAAATAATATCGTTTCAAGTAGTTATATCGAAGTTCAGTCTGGCAACATCGATATTTTTATAACTATCTGAACACCCAGGAACTGGGACATCGTGTATTATAGCAGCTTCTGCAGTCAACATTAGAAACCGTCCTGAGTTGTTCGACTTCATTAGTTAAAGCAGTTCTAAATGAACAAAATTTAATAACTGTTAACCCTGTATTTTTTTCAATAGCGTTATGTGTTGACGGCATTTGGCTATTATTTCCAACGGCTAGTTATAATTTTGATACAGTACTACTCGTAATAATATAACCTCTCGGAGTTCAGAACGGTTGACTCGGTTTGAGCATTCGAATGAATTCTGACGTTTCTCGAAGTTGAAAATTGATTCTCTCCTTTCTCGGACTAGAAAATCAATTCTCAGTCCAAGAGATTTTGTCAATGACAATCTTTTCGAATGAATAATCGATTTTCTGACATTCGAATGAATATCTCGCTGAAGTTCGAGATACGAGAGAATCGATTATCTCTGATTTTTCAAAAAAAATAACCACCTCTGTGAGAGACTGCCTGAATTACTTGAACGAATTCAATTGAGAGTGCCTAACAGACATATCAGTCAAAACCTTAAACTAAACCTACTTCAAGGCAACACCGACTAAAAAAACAAGTTTATTCACCGCACTTCACACATTTTTAACTCTTCATATAGTGAGTTCGACTTATAGATAAAAGACTTGAAGCATAAAGACTTACGTCGCGAAAATAAATCTCGTTACTTAAGTAATATTGAAAATAACATTTTCATAAATCCAAAAAATTTCTGGAGCCACGTCAAATCTTCCAATAAATCCCAAGGTGTTCCAAAATGCATGTTTTTAGGAGATCTGAAAGCCAACAACGGAAAAGATATTGTAAATTTATTTTCCGAATATTTCAGTTCGGTTTTCAGTACAATCAAAGATATACATCCCCCCGATCCTATTGGCAACTGGAATCACATATCTAGTATAAGTAGTATTGGGGTGACACAGGAAATGGTATTAAAGTACCTTAAAGAAATTGACATCCACAAAGGCGCTGGTCCTGATGAAATACCCCCAATTCTCATAAAAAGATGTGCGCACAATTTAGCCTTACCTTTATCTTTAATTTTTAACCATTCCCTAACCAAATGCACTGTTCCTCTTACTTGTAAATCCGCATATGTATCTCCCATCTTCAAGAATGGTAAAAAAAACTGATATAAAAAATTACAGGCCAATCTCAAAACTTTGCATATTAAACAAAAATTTTGACAAAATAATTTATTATCAAATGTATGCTGCTCTTAAGCCTAGCTTGAATACGAATCAACATGGTTTCATTAGTGGTAAATCTACAACCTCAAATCTCTTAACCTTCACAGAGTATCTCCAGGATAACCTGGATAACAGAATACAAGTGGATACTATCTATACCGACTACAGTAAAGCGTTTGACAAGGTTGATCACACCACCTTATTAAACAAACTTTTAAAAATAGGTATTCACGGCGATCTTTATCGTTGGCTCTCTTCTTATATCTCGAACCGTAGTCAAATAGTAGTGGTGGCTGGATATAAATCCGACACTGTTACTGTTACATCTGGAGTCCCTCAAGGCAGCTTATTGGGTCCCTTATTATTTAATATTTATATCGATGATGTTAGTAATTGTTTTTTAAACTCACAAACCATCCTATATGCAGATGACATGAAAATCTTTTCATCTATAAATTCAATCGAGGATTGTCAGAAGCTGCAGGATGACCTGCATCGTTTGAATGTCTATTGTAATGCCCACTTTTTGGAAATTAATATCTCTAAATGCTTCGTCGTGCGCTTTACCAGAAATAAAAACATATTTACTCATGATTACTCAATTAATTGTCAACCGATATCTATCAAATCAGAAAGTAAGGACCTTGGGGTTATACTGGATAATAAATTGAATTTTAATAAACACATCGACCGTATAGTAACTAAAGCATCATCTATGCTTGGTTTCGTCATCCGTGCCTGTAAACAATTCAACGATATTAGCACTTTCAAAACACTTTACTTCTCTTATGTTCGCATTATTTTGGAATATGCATCTCAGGTATGGAACCCAGGCTATGCACTACATAAACCAGAATTGAAAGCGTCCAAAATAGATTTTTAAGGTACCTAAACTTCCGCTCTTTTAGATCTCATGTTAGCAATGAAGACTCCGCACAGTTCTTTAATTTCCTGCCGAAGAAATATAGCTTATAATTTCTTCAAATGTTTGGTAACTTTGTGGCATCATTATTAATTATATAAATTAAAAATATACTTTGTATATACCACTTTAATTAAAATATATAAATATTTCTCTACATGTTTCGATAGCAATGCTATCATCTTCAGGAATAAATGAATACTAAATAATAAATAATACTAAATAATACTACTTTTAGTATTCATTTATTCCTGAAGATGATAGTATCAAGCTATCGAAACATGTAGAGAAATATTTATATATTTTAATTAAAGTGGTATATACAAAGTATATTTTTAATTTATATAATATATATAGCTTATTCCGTAATGTTATTTAAAATCGCACGCAACCTAGTTGATAGCCCTGATCTTCTCAAACGCCTACTATTTCATATCCCAAATCGCAACAGCAGACAGCCACTTACTTTTTATATCCCTCATTGTAAAACCAATTCCAAACAAAACTCGTTTATCTACAAATCTACACACTCCTTTAACTTAAATTATTACCATATTGACATTTTTAACTCAACTACACGTGATATTAAATTAAAATCGTAATGCGACCACTCTCAAACTAGTTAACTTAAACCATCTTTTTACCTTTATCCCACTCCTATGTTCCCATTCACCCTCCCCTCCCCCGACTGACATTGTTTAAGCTAATTGATGAAAAACTGTACATTGTCACACCTTACTCATAGTATTTATCATCAGCAGAGGAAAATTTATAATTGGAATAATTTATTGTTATATATATGAAAATTATGGATTTGCTGTTAATTTTCCCAAAAAAAAGTAAATATTTAATTATTTGTTATATATATGAAAATTATGGATTTGCTGTTATTTTTCCCAAAAAAAAGTAAATATTTAAATAAATAAATAAATTATTCAACTCACCCCCTTATAATTTTAAACATATTTCCTTTCCCTTTCCCTTTCCCTTTCCCTTTCCCTTTCCCTTTCCCTTTCCCTTTCCCTTTCCCTTTCCCTTTCCCTTTCCCTTTCCCTTTCCCTTTCCCTTTCCCTTTCCCTTTCCCTTTCCCTTTCCCTTTCCCTTTCCCTTTCCCTTTCCCTTTCCCTCTCTCACACCATCCCAACCTCAAAGGCTAACCGTGTAACTTTTCTTTTTTAATTGAATAATTTAAGTACTTAAGTGAAATCCAATTATCAGTGCATTTTTTAAATATGTTTACCATATATCATAATATCATTTATGTTCATAAATTGTTTAAATCACTTTAATGTAAAAGCCATTTTTTTGGCGTATATATATGTATAAATAAATAAATAAATAATTATTGTAAACTGTTGGTTTTCCAAATAAAGTAAAAAAAAATAAATGTTTCGTAACATTTCGATTGTTAAAATAATCAATTTTATTATCGATCATTAATCGATTCGGCCCATCGCTAATTCATAATGAAAACGGTACCTACGTAAAAATGACTCATTAATCTGTATAATTATTTACTTATGGGTGACAAATTAACGTTTTGTACTTGCTTGTACGTAGATAACGGTATTAGGAACAATTATTATATTGTTACCGAAATTAGTTAGCCTCATATTAGATCTAATTAATAGTCCCTCACAAGCGGCTGTCGATGGATGCTGCATTGTATGTAATGCTGAGGCAAAAACAGACACAAAAAGTTTGATAAAGTTGTTGCCAACTTTCCCAGGAAAGTGCATACGATTGAAATGGCTTAATCGCCGCAGAACTACGCTTGTCTTTTACAAATGTTTGTTTCGACAAGCGGAGCGTAAATCAATAGAAAGTAATTGTCCGCAAAAATAATGAAGGTGTTAAATAATTATAGGTGTGTACCTATAGCTGTCGTACGTTAATACGTTAAAATAATTGCGTGAAGAGGTTTTTTCTCTAAAATTAGTGTACAATTTGAAAATATGGTTCGTTCCTTGTAGTCAGTTTTATTCATGTGTATGTTATTTTTCATATTATTTATCATTCGCATTGCCGAAATGTCATCCGGAATAGAATGGATTAATCTGGTCGCATCTCCTTCCCCTCGTTATATTCTGTTAGGGACCAATCACCTCACAAAGGCGGGTCTTGAGGTATTTCAGCGGCTTCCGTTCACAGCGGACCCAGCCCTTCGAGTTATTTTACCAAACTTTACTTTGGGCGGCCAACTAGACGTCTTCCCTCTGAAATGCCGGCAGTATTTTAAACAAAAATCGGCGTTTTGGCATTCGAAGTACACTTCCAAGCTACCTTGTGTGGCTTTTAAATAAAGAGTAGCAGGGGTGCTATGCTTAGCATATCTCAAGCTTCGTCAAGCTTCTCATTCGGTTTAATTCTGTAACTCATTGGCAGCTTTTCTCAAAAATCTAATTTCTGCATCTTTGACCCTGGAACGCACTCTCTCAGCCATGATTCAGATCTACGTACGTCCAATTGATGTATAAGCAATAACGTGAAAAGGAAACGTTCCAATAAATCAAAAATTAAAATTGAAGATTGATACCGATTGCGACATTTGTGTTAGTTTCCCCCGTTATTCAAGGACTCTAATCAAATTTGGAGGTTTCCCATATTTCCTTATAGAGGGATCACACTAATAAGAAACATTTGTGCAAACGTGAAAAGCGCCAAGGAGGCTCATATCATTAAAACCTGTGGAGAAAAATCATTCTTGTGTTCAGAGTGACCTTACGGAAGCAGTCGGGAGTGTGACGTAGAGCGTCATATTAGAACGCACAATAAAGAGAAACCATTCTCGTGTCCAAACTGCCCTTATATTTGTAGTCAGAAAAGTACATTGGTTTATCACATTCGCACCCACACTTGACAAAAACCGTTCGCATATCTGAAATGCTCGTACATCTGCAGCCAGGAAAGTGCACTGGCGACTCATATAAGGAACCACTACCGGGATAAACCATTTCTGTGCGCGCAATGTCCGTACAAGTTCATGCTTAAGAATGATTTATTTTCTCAGAGAACGCATCTGGAGAGAAGGCATTCTCGTGTTCGAAATGAAAATACATGTACACGCGGCAAAGTGATTTGGCATCTCACAGCAGAATCCATTCTGGAGAAAAACCATTCTCGTGTTCGCAATGCCTTGAGTTTACCGCCACGAAAGCGCGTTAGTTTCTCACAGTAAATCCCACGCACTGTAAAAACAATAATGGTGGTAGATAATGATTTAATAAAACAATTTAAAAACCATTTTCCAGTTTTTATTTTATTACCTGACCTTTATATACGATATGAACTGGCGCTACAAATACGTTATTAGTTATTCGTAAACCCAGTTCCCCTTAAAAACACAATAGAGATTAAGCGTATATTTTTCTGTAGCACTTTTTAAATAAATATTTGGAAATGGAACTATATAGCATCCTTAATTAGGGTATTTTGCAAGTCTGTGTGGCATATTGATTATATCGTAGACGAAGACCCGAAAGAGTAAGCTGAAAGGAGTGGCAAAATAATCTAATCGTATGCGCCGCAGGTGACAATTTCGCAAATTCTGTTTTTATAGTCCACAGTCAAACCAATATTTTCTTTAGATTTTGACGAATGACAATAACTGAGGTATGTTGGGAGGCTGGAGGAAGTGGGATATGAATGATATAATTCCATCAATATAAAGAAAACAAAAAAGGGGCCGCGGGCGAAAAACTTCTAAGTTTTGTTTGTTTATTATCCACAGTTAAAGTTGAATATTTTGTCGATTTTATTCATTCAACCCATATAACCCATAAAATACTGTAGTTTTAATCCCACAAAATTTTTATGAACATTGTATCGGACGTCCCGCCTCTCCCGGAATATTTTGACGCGGCACACTTGTGATCAAAATAATGTTTAATATATGTAACCGGCGGTCTGTGGTGAGGTTTTTCTCCACCGACCGCTCATACTTAAATGACTGAATTAAAACGTTAGAGCGGTACGGCTCGTGGGAGGGAGACAGACTTGCCAGGCATCCACATGGCACCGGCAGTCTGCGCTTCGTAAACCGCCATAAATAGCCTGCGAAAGCCAGTTTGCAGCACTTAGCATTCGACCGCCAGCCTGACAAGTACTTCTCTACCTCCACCGCCCGCTCTGACTTCTGAACCACCCGCTTTGTTTTACTCCGACCACTGCTCACCCCCATCGGACTACTGCCTCGGACTGGACCCAATAAGCAACTACCTCGGACAAGGTTAACAAAAGTCGTTGTCGTCAGTACCGTTCCTCCTTGCAAAAGGAACGGTAGGAGTGCTACCTTCCCTCCCAGCCTCGCTCCGTAGATTGGAATCAGTCGGCCTCTACGGTTCGCTTTTGTGCCAGATTACGTCTGGTACAAACATGTTAACCGCACGTCCTTCGGGTTATTATTAAAGATGTTGGTAAAAAACATCGCTTTTCTTTTTCATTAGATTTCGTAATAACAATACATGTTTAAAATATACTAATTGGTATGGGAGAGATGAAAACACCCGAACACAATCGTTAGCTTCGGCTGACCTCGAAATTCTAAACGAGATGATGCAGGAACAAACTATATATATACTAAATCGTTTGAATTCCAAAGAAATGGCATTTGTAAAAAGTGATTATAAATAACATCTTTAAATAAATTTTATTTATAATTTCTTCAAACGATTGGTAACTTCGTGGCGTCATTATTAATTAATTGAAAAATGTACTTTGTTTACACCACTTTTATAAAAATACATAAATATCTATACATGTTTCGACAGCAATGCTGTCATCATCAGGAGTATACGAATACTAAAAAATAATTTCAAGTATAGACAAATGATAAAAATTAGAACACAATAATTTAATACAAATATAAACATAATTACAAATTAATTAAAATTATGACAGCATCGCTGTCGAAACATGTAGAAATATATATGTATTTTAATAAAAGAGGTGTAAACAAAGTACATTTTTCAAATCATTAAATTTTATTTGTGCTGAAGATAAAAAACATTGTATAAAATAAATTACTATTATTTATTTATTAATAAATTTTAAAAACAAAATTCAAAACATGAACCACCCATCTCACTAGAACAGTCCTGTGTTGAGATGAGCGGCTTTACAATTTAATGAAATAATATATAAAAAACAAAAATATACCACCAAGTTATTTAAAGGATAAACTACAGTAAGTTGGCGAAACATTTATACATGTAGAAGGCAGTAGGTACAATATCATTTGATAATTTCCAAAATTTCATACTCCATCTATCTTTCTATGTCCGTAAAAATTAATCTTTGTCTGTCTGTCCTACATTCTCTCGAAAATATCGACCGGTTTCGCTGAAAATAGCACAGTTTCTTGTTGATAGTGCCGGGAAGGTTTAGAGAGCAGATTGAACGAAATCAAATATATAAAACTGTTACTATTACGTTTTAAAATTAGTATGAAAAATATTGAACCCGTCACGTTGTACTGAGGTTAGCCATAGATTACACAATAAAAAGAAGAAGGTTTGTGTGGGTAGAATATGTTCAAAATGGAAAACACAAGTAGGTACGTACTTAAAAAACTTTATTAATTTGATACATTTTTAAAAAATAATTGTTTAGATTGAAACAAGTTTTTTTTAAATGAAGGCTTCTTTATTTTTATAAACAATAATTATTAGCCTGAAACACTCATCCAAATTGAAAAAAAAAAAACCTTTCCGAGCAAAGATAAATGTCGCCGACGGGACCCGCACCCATCTAATATCCGGTCAGATGCTCTACCGTTGAGCTACGTCGGCTTATCGCAAACCCGCCAAGTTAATCAATATATACTAGTGTTTCATTCAATTATTACTGTTTTTTATTATATTTCACCTGTAAACAACCAACTTTATTAGTATGAGAAAGGCTTGTTACGGCTAAATCCCTCAAATAGATGGCGTCGAGACAAATTATGTCTACATTTTATTGGTGAAAATTGCTTTGACTTGTCAAATATTTATTAATTGATAAACTAAAGTTCTTAAAAACTTAAGACAAGATTTTTGTGCATATCGCAAATGGTAACAATTATTATTTTTATAAACAATAATTATTAGCCTGAAACACTCATCCAAATAGAAAAAAAAAATTCCGAGGAAAGGAAAGGTTTTCCGACGCCATCTATTTGAGAGATTTAGCCGTAACAAGCCTTTCTCATACTAATAAAGTTGGTTGTTTACAGGTGAAATATAATAAAAAACAGTAATTATTGAATGAAACACTAGTATATATTGATTAACTTGGCGGGTTTGCGATAAGCCGACGTAGCTCAATGGTAGAGCATCTGACCGGCAATCAGAAGGATGCGGGTTCGTGTCCCGTCGGCGACATTTATCTTTGTTCGGAAAGGTTTTTTTCAATATGGATGAGTGTTTCAGGCTAATAATTATTGTTTATAAAAATAATAAGTGTTACCATTTGCGATATGCACAAAAATCTTCTCTTAAGTTTTTAAGAACTTTAGTTTATCAATTAATGAAGGCTTCTTTATTTGCATTACTCTCACTGTCAAATCAATTGACACCCAAACGACAAGCAAGAATTCACAACTTCATAACTTTATAAAAAAATAATAAAAAAATCCCGAGTAAGGCCGAGCACACATCAGCTAGTAACATTATAAACCGAAATATACCTAACCCAAATACAACTTCGTTGAGTGGTTGAATCGCCTTATTAATAATAAAATCCAGATGGTTTTTACAGCGCCATCTCTGTGACAGAACATCACCTAAAGGGGGCTTTAAAATATCCTACAACTTATAACTAGGCACTTACAACCAAGACTTCTAACTAGTGCTGGTGACTTCGTAATAATGTTTAAAAAATATAACATTTACAAAGCAAGCTACATGAGTTTATAATTCAGAAAAAAATGCACTAAATAAATTGCGTATATTAACAACATTTATAAAACACAATTTGCATTTGTAATAAAGACATATCGCTGGTACATTATAATATAATATAATAATAACAAAGCATTTATATAGCGCAGTTTCGTGTTGTTTCACTTCAAGTGCGCTTTACTATAAATAAACTTTAAAATGATTAAATAACTCCATTCAGTGGTATCCTACAGTGCTACTCTTACATTCTATTTATACATTCTTAACATATTACATACATTCCTGCTTATTCTTAATACTACTCCGACAGTACTCCTTAGGTGCATATTCATAAAAAATTACAAAATATTATACAGTATGCATATGGCTATACAAAAATAACACATTCACAATATTACTACAAAAATAGTAACATTTTAAGACAGGAGTCGGGTTATGTTCAGCAATAACGGACTTCACATAAAAAAATTTAAAAAAATATATATACGGAGGAAACTGAAACCAAACAACTACCAGAGGCTTGAGGAAATGACTTTTTATAATAAATTGAAGAGAAATTAAAATTTATAGACAGAAGGATTTTTTAAATATTTTTGTTTTTAAAGCCCGTTTAAATTCAGTCAATTTATGGATATTAGTAAAAGCTGGGGGAAGTGTATTCCAAATGAGAGGGCCATTTACACGAAAAGAGCGATCATAGTAGACGGCTCGATTTGACCTTGAAAGTTCAATTAGACGATTAGTAGCATCTAGATCTGCTGACCTCAGAGTAAGCTGTCTAAGTCCTGTCGGATGCATAGTTCAGATATATAGGCTGGCGCCATTCCCTGCTGTGTCTCTCTAATAAGTATATAGACACATCACAGCATTAACCCTTGAGGTAATAGAGTTTAAGCATCTTACTTTGAGACCTTTCACATTGGCTGGCATTTTTAATATCGTTGGGTAATTTATTGTTTGTGTGTAATTCTGAACATTTTATTCCAGATTTTGTTGAATATTTTTGCTACACGTAATTTTCGTATATGTAATTACAGCATTACAACACTTAAAAATTCCGAATTTATTACAAATAGTGGATGTTTAGTAAGACAGAGATAAGTTGATAATATTTATCAGCGAAAAGGCGAAAATTTTGCATATAACTTTCGCATTACCTGAAGGAAAACCTTCTGGTTAAAAAAATAAAAAATTTAAAATTAAAAAATTTAAAAAAATTAAAAAATAAGTTAAAAATAAGTTAAGTTAAAATTTTTTTTCAAAAAAATGCAATATCGCCGGGCGGTTGTTAGTGAAATTAATAATAAAACAATACAAGTGCTCTGTATGTAATTCTCAGACGATGCACTTAATTATAGATGCCCACCATTTCTGAAATCGCTCAAAAACAAAACCTGTGTCGAAATTGTCCCAGTAAAATGCACTGTACCAACTTGTCCTGTTACCTTCTTTATATTTCATGGTTTTTTCCCATCGTACATGTAATTAGGTAATTGGTATTGTAGGTTTTTATTTTTATTCTTATTGTTATATTATTGTCTCCCTCTTAATATTGTTTCTCTCTTTCCCCATTTTCACCCTATATAAACTGCACACTCTTGTTATTTAATTAGTATGTTCTATGTCCTTAAGACGATTCGGCAGAATCGAAACTAGTCGACAAATAAAAAAAATAAAAAAATAAAAGTGGATTAAAAACAAAGTCACTTGTAATTTAATCTACATGACATCGCATAAAATCAACTGTCACATTTTCCTACTCAACATTGCATTGCTTTGGATTCACTCGTTCCCTCGTAGATGCAAACACTCGTAGCAAATCACATATGTAAAATTCAAGACAATTTAACACCAGCCAAAATATTTACGCAACCATGATGGTGTTAAAGTAGAAAACTATATTTGACAGACGAGAATGATTTTCAACCAGAGTGCGTCATCATGTGTTGCTTTAAAATTGACTGAGTGGAAGATGCAAAATGACACTCGGAGGAGGAGAATAATTTTAATCAAGAGTGTGTCTTCATATGTCGATTTAAATTTGCCTTGGTGGAAAATCCAAAACTGCACTTCGAACAGGAGAATGGTTTTAATCCAGAGTGAATCATCATATGTATCTTTAAATATGACTTAGTGTAACATGCATAACTACATTCAGAACAGGAGAATGATTTTAAGCCAGAGTGCGTAATTATATGTCTCTTTAAAGCTGATTTAGTGCAAAAAGCATAACTACATTCGGAACAGGTGAATGGTTTTAAGCCAGAGTGCGTCATTAAATGTTGCTTTAAATCTGATTTAGTGTAACATGCATAACTACATTCGGAACAGGAGAATGGTTTTAAACCAGAGTGCGTCATCATATGTTTCGTTAAATCTGATTTAGTGTAACACGCATAACTACATTCGGCACAGGAGAATGGTTTTAAGCCAGAGTGCGTCATCATATGTTTCTTTAAACCTGACTTAGTGTAACATGCATAACTACATTCCGAACAGGGGTATGGTTTTAAGCCAGAGTGCTTCATCATATGTTTCTTAAAACCTGACTTAGTGTAACATGCATAACTACATTCGGAACAGGAGAATGGTTTTAAACCAGAGTGCGTAATTATATGTCTCTTTAAAGCTGATTTAGTGCAAAAAGCATAACTACATTCGGAACAGGTGAATGGTTTTAAGCCAGAGTGCGTCATTAAATGTTGCTTTAAATCTGATTTAGTGTAACATGCATAACTACATTCGGAACAGGAGAATGGTTTTAAACCAGAGTGCGTCATCATATGTTTCGTTAAATCTGATTTAGTGTAACACGCATAACTACATTCGGAACAGGTGAATGGCTTTAATCCGGAGTGCTTCATCATGTGTATCTTTAAAGCTGACTTAGTGTTACATGCATAACTACATTCGGCACAGGAGAATGGTTTTAAGCCAGAGTGCCTCATCATATGTTTCTTTAAACTTGACTTAGTGTAACATGCATAACTACATTCGGAACAGGAGAATGGTTTTAAACCAGAGTGCGTCATCATATGTTTCGTTAAATCTGATTTAGTGTAACACGCATAACTACATTCGGCACAGGAGAATGGTTTTAAGCCAGAGTGCGTCATCATATGTTTCTTTAAACCTGACTTAGTGTAACATGCATAACTACATTCCGAACAGGGGTATGGTTTTAAGCCAGAGTGCTTCATCATATGTTTCTTAAAACCTGACTTAGTGTAACATGCATAACGACATTCGGAACAGGAGAATGGTTTTAAACCAGAGTGCGTCATCATATGTTTCTTTAAATATGAATTAGTGGAAAATGCATAACTACATTCAGAACAGGAGAATGATTTTAAGCCAGAGTGCGTAATTATATGTTTCTTTAAAGCTGATTTAGTGTAACATGCATAACTACATTCGGAACAGGTGAATGGCTTTAATCCGGAGTGCTTCATCATGTGTATCTTTAAACCTGACTTAATGGAACACGAGAAACTACATTCGGAACAGGAGAATGGTTTTAAGCCAGAGTGCGTCATCATATGTTGCTTTAATCCTGATTTAGCGTAACATGCATAACTACATTCGGAACAGGGGTATGGTTTTAAGCCAGAGTGCCTCATCATATGTTGCTTTAATCCTGATTTAGCGTAACATGCATAACTACATTCGGAACAGGGGTATGGTTTTAAGCCAGAGTGCCTCATCACATGTAGCTTTAAATTTGACTTATCGGAACATGCATAACTACATTGGGAACATGAGAATGGTGTTTCCCCGGAGAGTTTCATCGAATGATGGTTAACAGATTCGGAGCACGAAGAGTTAGCCCCAATCTTCCCTTTATGCATTTCTTCGTCGCGGCTGGTTTGA
>JAHDVE020006209.1:0-30380 GCA_022606495.2 Halesus radiatus
ATCGAGTTGTTTGGCGGTCCGTCCTCTCTGCCTACCCCTGCGTAGAAACGGCGTGACGGTTAGTTAGTAAGTTATTATTCAAAAACAATATTTTCTCCACTGTTTACTAACATCAGTTATTTGTGGACATACGAGTACATAAGATTTAATAATTTTTTTCTTACACTCTTGGTTTAATATATTATTTATTAATTTAGTACTATAACCGTTATTTGTTGCAATCTGTTTAATTTAATATTAACTAATCTACTAAGCGTGGAATGAAAAGCTGATAATTTTTGAGCAAAAGGATGATTAGAAGTATTATGTTTAACTATGTCTGTATAAGTATCTTTACGATATATATAAAAATAAAATTTATTATTAACAATAGAAATATTTAAGTCTAAGAAATTAATGCTAAAAATGTTCCTATTTCAATGAAAATTATTTTTTAGTATTCATATATTCCTGAGGATGACATCATTGCTGTCGAAACATGTAGAGATTTTTATTGATTTTTATAAAAGTGGTGTAAGGAAAGTACATTTTTAAATATTTAATTAATAATGATGCCACAAAGTAACCAATCGTTTGAATATATTTTTATTAATCAATGTATTTACTGTCAATCTAGATTGATTCTAAATATCCTGTATTACCATTTTCAATTGCAATTCTATTTACGCGTGCGAGCCATAAATCCAAACGAGAAAAAAACTTCCATCGTTCCATGTTTCAGATTCGACTGTGAAAAGGCGCCAATTCTTTGGGCGCCATCTTGCGTGGGGTCGATTTATGCCTCAAATGCCTTCCGTTCTAGCCTTCCTTACCACCTTACCCGAGTTATTTATGTTCCCCGCTCCGGCGAACTCTTCCACCCACCTTCCTCTTCCTCTCTCCTTCTTCTGTTACTTTTTCCACGCGCGAAATAATTCTACGCCAAATCCCGGCGCGGATTTTCAGGCATTTTTGTTTAGTGAAAGGGGCGAAACAGGCTTGAAAATTAGGTACGGAATGAACGCGCTTTTATACTGGTTTTCGGGGTGTTAAGTCATTATTTGGGGTAAGTTGTTAGTAAGTCTTTCATTAAATTATTTCAATATTTTTACACGTCTGGGGGAAATTAATGAAACATACAAACTTTTGAGCAGAAAGTGCTCTGAACCAGCAAAAGCTCCGAAAAATTTATATTGATTTTTTTTTTAATGTAACTCCAAGTCAACGAAACGTTTGTTTGGCTCTCAACATCATTTCTGTTATGAAATATGCAGTTATACATTATGAATATATATGAAAAATAAGTAAAAAATTATTTATTATATAAAGGGAAATCATTTTTCTCAATTCCTATGTCATCTTTGAGGATGTTGTGTTGAAGGTACAATTGAAAAAAGTTGAAGATATTTACTAAAATAAAAAAATAAAAGTAAAATTATTTACACAATCAATTGTCATACTATGATATCATCTTGTATTTTGTTAACATTTATTTAGAAAACATTACTTTTTCACTGCAGCAATATACTCGTATATAGAGGGGGCAAATATCCCGGTCTAATTCATCAAGCTCCCCATCCTTGACATAAACCATCTTCCGGTTCAACCCTTTTACTCTTTCTTTTCCCTTCTATATCTTATTAAGGTAGATGACATTTTTCATTTCTAGGGGAGTAACCACGAAGCAAAGAAGGTGTAGGCAAGATATTATCTAGTTTATGTCTTGTCGTCATGAAAACGGTTACTGGAATGGAAACATAGAATATGAAAAAAAAACAAATTTGACGAACGTTATAAAACCGCATTTCCTTATATTATCATATATGATACATATAAAAACGTTTATGATATAAATTGAGCCGTAAATTTACCAAAAATATGGTATCATTTTTTTTTCATTATGTCGCATATGTTTTTCCCTTTTTATTTAAAAAAGGAAAAACATGTCCGACATATATTTGACATATGTTTGTACGCCTTTTTTATATATTTTACATGAAAAAGGCATATAAACATCTCCAGGAAATAATAATTATTCCTCCTACCGTTGCTTGTACAATGATGGAGGACTTAGTTAACAAAGGTGTTCACGCCAGTTCATCGGTCACCTATATCCAAATAATGCGTGCGATTATATGCATCTCCCTTGCCCCCTTCCCCCCCTTGTTGATCTTCCGCCACCAGCATAATTAAAAACGTCGCCGATAACACAAGTTCCGTACAATTATAATAATATCGAGTGAAACAAGTGAAGACCCAATTGAATTACCCAGAGTTAATAGTGAAATGGCGAGTCCCCCTTTTTACCAATTCCCCATGTATATTTGTTCCTCAATCCTATGCCATAGTCACTCGCAACGTCCTTTTTACATACAATTCGCAACCGCAAAACCATCCTGATTATTACGGTCAGGATTGGCAACCACACGCACCCCCAACAAGAGGATTAAATCTACGACATATGTGTGGAAACCCAATGCTTTAGACTACTACGCTACTAACACCGAAAAATTCAAGGGTTAGTCCGAAAAGCTTTTTAAGAAATTCTTCAAGTTTGGACGTAAAATAAAAAAAGAATTACATCTGAAGACATGAATATTCACACCTTTTTTGTCAAGATTTTATAGGTCCACACAACTATTGTCAAATGAAAACGTCATGTCCATCGTGACCTATAGATTTTTGAAATACCAGTTTTTTTAGATGAAATACGTATTTTTTATGTTTTGTCTCCAAGGTGGTCTATTAATTATTCGATACGCGGCGTAATTAATATTATCTTCGGAACAAATTTATCGTGGAATAAGTTTTTTTAAATATTTCACACTTTATCGGTATCAAATACGGAGGACTAAGAAAATAGCTTATATTTAAATGAATAATGCAAAAAAAAGAAATTCGATCTTGGCGTATTAATATCTTCGAGCATAATTTTCGTAGGATTTTTTAAGAAGAAGCCAAAAGCGTGGAATACTATGTCTTCCAACAGAACACTGTGAAAACATTGGGAATATCAGATTATATTTTTTCTACTTTTCTCCATTTCTTATTTCCAGTTCTGTTCTGTATACGTTTTTTTTTAAATAGATAATCTTTATATGCGGATGTACGAAACCATATGATTATTTTTTCACTGACTTTAACAAAATTTACAAATACCAAAGAAGGCATTATAATTATTAAAGCAGTATTTTCTGCGATGTGTTGAGGATACTATAATTCTCTACATTCAATAAAGAAAATACTAATTTTCGTCTTGAATTAACCAACTGACAAACTAACCAGTGTGTTGAAATTGGTCAATATAAATATCGTTTTGTAAAATTTTTGCGTACAGTGCCAGGGAACATTTCTCCCTCTTCCTGTTTCAACTGTGGTTAGAGGTGTATAAACGTGGAGATAATCTTCTCTACCCAGTGAGCGGGCTGCCTATTGCTACTGTAGGGTTTTTTTTTTTTAAATATTTCAATGAATTGTAAACTGTGTTTTATGTTCTAGCGGAACTTGCTGATGGCAATCTTGTATTTAAGCCAGGTCACTAAGTTAATGGAGAGTATGAAATTGGTAAGCGAAAATCTAAACCTCTCCCAATCAACTATGGTGTACTGCAAGGAAGTGACTTCGGACCTTTATTATTTCTCATCTTTATCAGCGATATCTGAAACTTACACACTAAAGGAAAAATCATCAGTTTTGCCGAGGACATCGATATTTAATTTAATTGAAGCTATTAAATAACCACGTTCAAATAAATTAAATGCGGGCTTGTCCTACACTAGAAAAAAAATATAAAAAAAAACTCACTTACACTTAATGAAACAAAACTAAATGTTTGATATTTTTTATACCTGCCAGATGACATACAACTGATGATTATGTTCTCAAATAAAATGAGTATTAATGAAAAAGTTTAAAATACTGATGCCACTGCCCTAAAATACTAATTATGAAATATCTTTGCATTGAAATATTTGGAAATCTTCAATTAAACTCCCACATTCCAAAAAAACTCACCGACCTCATGTACTCCTTTGGAAACGTAAGCAATGTACTTTACAAAAAATAACTAACTAACTAACTAACCATCACGCCGTTTCCCCGCAGGGGTAGGCAGAGAGGACGGACCGCCAAACAACTCGATCTTGGCATACACTTCTTGCTTCATTCACATTCATACATCGTCTCATACATTCTCTTCTATTATTCCGACTTCTGACATGGCCCGACTCAAGTATTTGATTCACTTGATCGTGCCATGTCTTCCTCGGACGTCCCCGGCTTCTTCTTCCATTCACATTCGCGTCATACATTCTTCTTATATTCCTTTCTTCGTTCATTCGCTCCACATGCCCAAACTATCTGAGCGTCCCTTTCTTAATTTTACTAATTACGCTTACATCAGCCTTGCATTCTTTACGAATTTCAATATTTTTCACACGATCATCCATGGTTTTACCACACATTCGTCTCAGAGATCTCATTTCTATGGCATAACGATCTGCATAAAGTCTACTATGCTCTTTGCCAATAACGTATAGAATATGGGATTATTGGATGTGGATCTGCCTCAAACATTCACATAAAGCAGCTAGTGAAAGTTCAAAAAAGTGTAATAAAAAAATTCTAAATGAACTCTGTCATACAAAATTAAAAAAAAAAAAAATTAGTACTGTAAAACTCTATTAAAAAAAATTTCCACCCAATTTTGAAGGAAAAAACTTAGTTCCTTGCTGACCAACATTCTGACACTACGAACACAAAAACCTCAAATCTAATTAATCCATGATTAAATATATGTTTCGACCAGAAAAACCATAAATCTGTGCTATAAAATTGTATTGTGGTACGTAAAGACCATACTTCCTTTACACCGCGTATATCCGCCCTCACTTCGAATATTGCACACCGATATGGACACCTTTATTCCAAGCCTATATTGAAAGAACCGAAAACATTTAACGTGAATTCTTTAAGCACATAAATTATAAATTTTATCTACACTCTGCAAAAAATACCGAATCCTTAAAATTCCATGACTTCATCACGCTTCAAACGCGACGCTTAATATTTGATCAAATATTGTTATTTAAAATTATGAACAATGGCAAGACTTGGACTCGCCAGAGCTCATTAACTTTATAAACATTCACATACCAACAAGACCATACACCCGACATTTTTTATTTGCCCGCATGCATGGCAAATCTTAGGATAAATTCTCCAATTCCCCGTATTTGTGCGCGATATAACACACAATTTCATTTGTATTAAAAGCTGTTTGTTTCTTGCAAATAAATAAATAATGCTCTTCCAAGTGATATTAAAAATACCACAGAGATACAAAGGTTCGAAAATAAGTAAACATGAAGGCGAGGAAAAAAAAATTATGAAGACAACATAAGTATAGTACTATTTGTTTTTATCATTTGTCTATACTTGATATTATTATTTTTTAGTTTTCTTTATGTTCTGATGAAGAAAGCTTCACTTTCATGTTGATATGTATATATTAATAAAGTGGTGATTTACAGAGTAATTTTTAATGAATTTACTTCTAGTTTGATCTACATTCACAAATCATCTCAGTCTTGCACATTTGTAATTTCAGTTTGGACACGACCTGACTCAAGTATTTGATTGCGCTGTCTTCCTTGGGCGCCCCCGATATCTTCTCTATTTAATTTGTGTTTCCTCTTCTCTTGACTCTCCTTTTTTCACCCATCCAAACCACCAAGGTATATATTATAAAACATTAAAAATTGTTTAAAAAATATTTAGATTGTTTATCAATATGTAATTGTGTGGCGTTTAATCATTCAATCATGCCTACTCGTACAGAAAAAAACAGCAAAAGAGAATAACATAAAATATGTATCTTATTTTGAAGAATATGAAAGTAACTCGCATGTAATTAAGATTTACGAGTACTTATGTATTAAAAGAATATTATATTTTAACCTTTACTTCGTTGTGAAATAAGGTTGCGTTATCAAAAGAAAATATTCTTATTATCTTCCGCCTTTTTTAAACGATGGTAAAAAAAATAAGTTACCGACTCGAGTTGGAAGGTTTCCAGCTAAGCTCATTTAAAATATTAAATCGACTTACAGCCGTTAAATTTCCGTTGTTTTTGTATGATTTCGAATGAAGATGAATTCAGATAGCAAAAAAACATTTTCATAATAGGTAAATGAACTCGGAGACCTATCAACTTTGACACGATAATGTAATGTAAGCAAAAAAAAGTTATTTTTGCAAAAAGGTTGGATTATTTCCTGACAACGTTTTTACAAACAAATTAAGCTTTTTCTTGCATTTGGGGTTGATGAAATAATTATTATATTAATAGTAATTTATTGCTATTCTTTACAGTGCAACGTTTGAGAGACTATATTACAAGAAATACATTTGTTTATGTTTACATAAACAAAGTGGTAGACGCTCTCAGGATTACCCTGGATTTGGAGAATACCAACCGAAAAAAATCACATTTCTTTTAACTATTTTATAAGCATTTGGTGACCAGAACTGACTAGTCGGGTATGGGAGCTTCTTCGAAGCCGGGGTAAAGTTAGTCTCTCAGAAGCTGGGCCTACTATATACGGCCCGCGGATACTTTAATAGTTACACAAATGCTGGCCCTTTACAAATCGCAAGTGCGCCCCTGAAAAAAACCCTCAACTCTGTGCAGAAACGAGCGGTCCGTTTGAGAGATTCGCCTATCTTAAGAAACGGATTGCAATCTTTGGAGCACTGCCGTCAGGTGGGAATGCTGTCATTGTTCTACCGGTATCTCAATGGAAGATGCTGGGAGAAACTAGCGTTATTGATCCCCTCAGCAACGGTGCACAGTCAGGAAAACCGCAAACGCGCGCCTAACATTTGTGCACGATTGACATTATTACATGAGAACGGGTCGGTTCTAAGAGTCGTTCTTGTGTTTAACAGCTAGGCTGTAGAAAGATCTGGCGGCCTCTGTGTTTCCTCACTCCGACAAAATGGGTCTCTTCAAGACACAGGTTAACTTTTTCTTTTCCTTCAAAAGACCCTCCAAATAGCACCCCCAAAGATAACATAGGCCTTACCCATCTCCTTCCCTTTTCTACTCCCTACAGCCTCAAAGCATTCCCTAATTTAGGATTCCGTTATCTCACTGGCCCCGGACAGTTAGATCTCTTATACAGTATTCACAAAAAAGTGTTTTCACCTTGCACCCAGCTATGCAAAAAGGGATCAATGACGCTAGTTCCTCAGAGAATCTTTCATCGATAAAAGAAGTTGAAATAACGCTAGAACAAGGGCAGAATTTATACATTAGGTGTGTGCAAATTGTGCAAAACAGTGCATTAGTGAAATAGTTAGTATAATAAAAACGCATACATTTGTTTTGAACCACTTCAATTTAATGTAATAATCGACCGGTTTCGGAAGTATCATTATTTCATTAGAAATATATTAAGACTAAACTAAGATACAAAATAATGACAGACACATATATGAATATTTAGATGTTGGGGTGAAAGCCGACAAAAGGGGGAGGGGTAATTAGGGAGTTTTCGGAAGAAACAAATTATTCACTAGAGAAATACCAAGAAGAGGACTAAATTGTTTCAATGTCCCTGGATAAATTTGTTTGTCCAATAATTCGGCTCACGTGTAGGAACCGCTGTATGTTATTCCTAATACATTAAATAACCTACTATCTATGTTTACATTATACCTTGTCCAAAAGGGCCCTCGAACATTCGTGTACAAAATAATACATCCGCTCTAACCCAGGCCCTAACCTAAACGGACATAACGAATTCATAGCACCCTCGCCTCAAACTATTGTTTAGCAAATTATCTTAATTATTGCGACCCGACCACCCATGTGGGTGGTGGCTGGGTGGTGTTGGCGGTGTGTGGCGGTGGGTGGTGATGGGTGGTGTTAGGTAATTCTGGTAGATGGCACATAGGGAACATCTTGCCACCTTGCGGTCACCGCATGCTAGAGCTACTAATTTCGCGTACCATCCAAGATAATTCTATTATTACCAGTTTAGCAATGACTAAAGATCGTGTGACAATACATTATTGTAAATGAGAAAAATACAACTTAAAGCACAAAAAATATGATAAAAACAATTATCGATCTCATCTATTTATTTTCATATTAATATTAATAAAAAAATTATATTGTTTTATTTTTTTATTTTTCAAAATAAATTTGTTATTTAATATTTTATGGAAAAAAAATTAACATTTTTGAGTAATTACTTAACAACTTAATCTATTTTTATTAAATGATAAACTAAAGTTTTTTTTTTTTTAAGACAAGATTTTTGTGCATAGCGCAAAGGGTAACAATTATTTTTATAAACAATAATTATTAGCCTGAAACACTCATCCAAATCGAAAAAACCTTCCGAGAAAAGATAAATGTCGCCGACAGGATACTAATTATACTAATAAAGTTGGTTGTTTAGAGGTGAAATATAATAAAAAACAGTAATTATTGAATGAAACACTAGTATATATTGATTAACTTGGCGGGTTTGCGATAAGCCGACGTAGCTCAACGGTAGAGCATCTGACCGGATATCAGAAGGGTGCAGGTTCGAGTCTTGTCGGCGACATTTATCTTTTCTCGGAAGGTTTTTTCAATTTGGATGAGTGTTTCAGGCTAATAATTATTGTTTATAAAAATAATTGTTAATCTATTTTTGTTTATGTTTATAATTTGTCCATTCTTACGTTATTTTGTTCTACGTTAATCTTTTTTCTATACTTAACATACTATTTTTTAGTATTTTGTATGTCCTTATGAGGAAAGCTTCGCTTTGGAAAGGTATTGATATTGTTACATAACGCATATACCCTATAAATTACTAGCCACTCGTTAAGTTAGCACCCCTAGCGTCAAAAAATAAACATTACTCATACGCGGTCCCGGGTACGGCCGCGGGCTCGCAACGCTTCACTTTCTCTGTGGACCCGGGCTTGTCAACATCCTCTCCGAGGTGCACCATCCATCATGGACTTGGCGATGGAATATTACCCGGACGCACGACCGACAACCATCATTCCCAACCGTGAGCTGTATCTTGATTATCCCCTTTACATTGTGTTGTAATTCCATTTCGAGCCACATTTAACAATGCCGTTCGTAGAGTTATTTCAGAGAGAGAATCTTAGATTACCCGTAACATTTTTGTAACATTTAGGTTAGCATGATCCCTTTGTGTAATCTTACTATGCCTGTGTCCTTTTATACCGAGTAAACAACTGATTACTGAAAGCATCTGAGAGTTTAATTAATAAAGTCTCGAGTCACAATCCCCAATTATAAGACTGCCCGTCGATTCACGATCCTGAAGAAGAGCTCCGAGGCCTGCCGATGATGAGCTAGTCGTAGGTCCCGAGCTGAGCTCCCTGGAAGAAAACCCCTCTCAGGGTATACACACACACACACACACACACACACTGTCTCCCGCAGATGCACCTTCCCAACCTTCCTCCTTACCTTCTCCCGCATTCCCGCTTTCCCCGCACAAATCCGTTAAGTTAAACATTCCACCACAAATCTCCGAAATTCATACAATCATCCCTTATGAAAATCTAAATTCGGCTCAAAACCTACAACTAAAGGAAACTATCAACAAATTCGAATCAATAGCTTTCTAAAATTGCGGTCTAGGACTTACCAACCTGGTTAAACACAATATCAAAACAACTGGCCCCCCAATCAAACAAAGGTATTACAATCTAGCTCCCCAAAAATTGAAACTGTTAGAAAAAGAACTAGACGAAATGCTAAGCATGGGTGTCGTAGTTCCCAGCAGGAGCGCTTGGACAAACCCAACCCTTCTCGTTGCCAAAAAAGACGGTTCTGCCCGTTTTTGTCTCGACAGCAGACGCCTCAATGCTTGCACCGAAGCAGACGCATACCCTTTACCATTAGTACATGCCATCCTTGACAAACTCAGGAACGCCAAGTTTATCTCATCTATAGACCTCTCCCGCGCATTCTGGCAAATACCATTAGACTCCGATTCCTGCGACAAAACTGCGTTTGTTGTACCAGGAAGAGGAATGTTTCACTTCACAAGACTACCTTTTGGTCTAAAAAACAGCCCAGCAGAATTACAAAGACTAATGGACAAACTGTTCGGTCCAGAATCAGACAACAACTTATTTTGCTATCTGGACGATTTAATCATCATAAGCGACACCTTTGAAAAACACATCGCCATGTTGGAAAAGGTGTTCCAACAACTCAAATTCGCCGGCCTAACCATCAACCTTAAAAAATCAGAGTTCTGTAAATCTCGCCTTCGTTACCTCGGTTTCATCGTCGACGAAAAGGGTCTAAGAACAGATCCCAACAAAGTCGAAGCTATGGCAAATTTCCCTAGACCAAAAAACGCTAAAGAAGTCAAAGGCTTCCTTGGTCTCGCCGGCTACTATAGAAGATTCATCAAAGATTTCTCCTCCATAGCAGCCCCTCTCAATAAAATCACCGGCTCCCGCAAAGGCGTCAGCAACTTTGTTTGGTCCACAGAAACCGAAAACGCTTTTACCACCTTGAAATCAGCATTGCAATCCGCACCTGTTCTGAACTGCCCTGATTTCACCTTACCTTTTACCCTGCATACGGACGCCTCCAATGTCGGAATAGGGGGAGTTTTAACGCAAGAATTTCCCGACGGCGAACACCCCGTTGCATACTATTCCCGTGGCCTAAACAAAAATGAAAGAAACTACGGAATCACCGAAAAAGAACTATTAGCAGTCATGGACTCAATCCACCATTTCCGAGGCTACATCGACGGTAGCAAGTTCACTGTCGTCACTGACCACAGCAGTTTAAAATGGTTGATTTCATTGGATAATCCCTCAGGCAGACTGGCCCGTTGGTCATCTCGTCTATCACAATTCACTTTCGATGTAGTACACCGCAAAGGTGCCGATAATATTGTACCCGATGCGCTCTCCAGAATTGAAATAGCTTCTTTAAGTACCAAAACAAATGTTCCTACTCCCGTGACAAAGGACACTTGGTATCTAAAAATTTACAATGGATGCAGGAATACTCCCCAACAGTTTCCCAATTTTATCATAAAAGAAGGACAACTTTTCCGAAATTGCAAACCCCCGCTTTCTATCCTCGAAGACTACGCTTGGAAACTGGTTGTCCCTCTCGAAGAGAGAAAACAAATAATATCCGACAACCATAGCGCACCCGATTCCATACATCCTGGCACTTTCAAAACTTACAAGAAAATAACTTTAAAACACTATTGGCCTGGTCTATTCAAGCAAGTTCGTAATTACATTTCTAAATGCGACATCTGCAAAGCTTATAAGCACAGCACAGCCCCTACTGCTGGTCTAATGGGTAAACCCAAACATGTAGACAGACCACTACAATCATTATCTATGGACCTTGTCGGCCCGTTTCCCAAAAGTTATGCCGGATACATACACATACTCAGCGTAGTAGACATTTTTACCAAATATTGTTGGATTTTCCCTCTAAAAAGAGCTAATGCAAAAACAATCATTAACCTCTTGGAAAAACACATATTTATACCCTACGGAACCCCTCGAACTGTCATTGTAGACAATGGTAAACAATTCATCGCAACGGAATTCAAAGAATTTCTATCTAAATATGGAATAAAAGACATCTTTTATAACACTCTCTATACTCCACAAAATAACACTGTAGAACGCTATAGTCAAACTATTAATACAGCTCTGGCAATTCTAGTTGGCAAAGATCAACGCACTTGGTGTAAAAACTTAGAAAAAATTCAGGCAGCCATGAATAACACAGTGAATCTCACGACAGGTTACACCCCTTTCTTCCTCAAACACGGTATGGAACAAATTGTCCATAGCTCCCTACATCGAAACTTCGAATTTCCATCTTCGGCTCCTCATTCTGAAAGTCCAGTGGAAAATTATGCTCATCGTTTGGAAGAATTGTCTGCTATTTATAGTGAAGTAACAGATGCCTTATTACTGGCCCACCAGAAAAGTGCGGACAGATATAACCTTCGTAAAAAACACGTAACTTTTAAAGAAAAAGATATCGTTTGGAGAAAAAATAACACACTATCTCAAGGAGCTCTATACTTCTCGGCCAAGTTGGCGCCTCGTTTTATCAAGGCAAAAGTCCTGAGAAAAATCTCAGACTTGGTCTATACTCTTTCTGACACATCTGGTAAACACATAGGCAATTACCACGTGAAAGATATCGTTAAAGCTGGAAATATGGAAACAATAGAAACCATATCCCATGTTGACTCATCCATACCCTCTGGACAAAATCAACAATTGCCACATGTTGCGAATGTCGCAGAAACATTCACTATTTAACATGTAAGAAAACCTTACATTTTTGGAAAGTTACATTAGTGTCAGATGTAACACTTTCCTCTTGTAACATAATTGTATATAATCAATCGTTTGTTTTGTTTTTTCAATCTCTGTTTTTTCACTCTTCATTTTTCACTCTTGACGGACACCCTTTTTCCTTTTTTGAAACTCATGACTTCAAAATAAGGAAATCACCTTTGTTGTCGGTAATTATTTCTGGGAAAACGCGTACCCAGAGGTGTTACTCTACCCTCGTACTTTAACAACAGTTCCGTCCCATCATGTCATGTGTAAATATTCAATTCATCTCTGTGTTTTGTCTTTTCTTGTGCAACCTTTTGTCATTTTTGTTTGTTCATATCTCACTCCTCGAGAGTACATACGTACAAAGGTCATTGACTTTTGTTACACACCCAATTACAGTAACCAAAACTCTGGTTAGGATTTTCAGTCAAATGCAAGTGTAAATTCCCGCTGTGGTATCAACATTCTGACTCAAAGATCACACCTGTTGAACGAAAGTTATAACGGGTAAATGTTTTGTTTTTTCAATTTTTCCAAAATTGAATGGCGCTCACACCCAAATTGCTCTTTTATTTTCCCATTTTTTCAGAACTCGACACTGACACGTCAATTCTGAAAAACGTCATTGGCATAATGAACAATCTTAAGATCGGTTCCCCTCACTAATGACAATTACTTTGTATATCTATTGCCTTGTTATTCCAAGTATGTAAAACCTAAAGTGGTCTTGGATAAGCCATGGTAATATGTCCCTTGTTAAGTTCATGTCTTGTATTGTCCCTAATTCATTTTGTGCTGCGTAAACTTAGCCTTATAACTAAGTCATCACAGTAACTCTCTGGCAAAAGAGTAAGTAAAACCAATTCGGTCTCTTCTGCAAAATACCTTGCTCTGTGTAAGTAAATATTTTACCATCACTTTGCTCCCCTCGTCACAATTAGAGTTTTAAAACCATTTAGGTCTCTTTTTTACTTGTTTTTGTATTATTTAAAATGTACATTTTACGCCGTGTTAAGGACTGTTAATTCAATCATTAAATATATGGTATTAATGTTAACCTCGCCGTCTGTATTGAAATGGGTACCTTTTGAACGTAATTGTTGTATTACATGATACGTGTGAACGTTAAAATATCTACCATGATACGAGGAGTCGTCATAATCACTCTTGTTGTCAACTATGTTGACATTTAGGTAAATTTGTTTCATTAAATTGTCATAAATTCCTAATTTTTTTTTTTTACCGTCTTTTCAATACTGGGCAACCCTTGCAAATCGTTCAATTTTGCGCGATACGTGGAAACGTAATAAAACTCACCATGATACGTGAAGACGTTATAAAACTCACCATGATACGTGGAGACGTAATAAAACTCACCATGATACGTGAAGACGTTATAAAACTCACCATGATACGTGGAGACGTAATAAAACTCACCATGATACGTGAAGACGTTATAAAACTCACCATGATTCGTGCGAACGACATAATATCTTTTGGCTTTTCTTGAAATAAAGTTTGCCACATTTGTTGTCTATCGAACTAAATGTTTGATATTTTGTGATACTTGTAAAAACTTGTAACTCGTTGTCTAGGAAACGAATAAGAAAACTCCTAGGTTTGTGAAATTTGAACAAGGGTCTGTCATTTTCCCACAAACGTGTAGAAGATTAAAACGACCCCTAGCCTTTCGCCTAATACACGCAAAAGACTAGTTCTGTATAACTGTGTATGCTGTAATCATCATTCATTTGTACAAATGTAATGAGTCCAGAACCCTGCTATTTACTTTCCTTCATTCTCCCCAAGAGATTGAACCTGGACTCTAGCCAGATTACAGCAGATTTCTGTACTCAATTTCCTTGTCACCCAAGTGAAATAAATGATTCATGTATTTGGAAATTGTACGTTACGCTCTCAGCATAACGTCTGTCTAATAGGTCAAACCTCATCCATGAATTATTTTCTCAACTTCACCCTCAAAATATCTTACCTTGATAGTAATATATTGTCACCGCCTCAGCGATTACATTGACCACAAAGGGTCAATTGCTTTCAAGTGAGATATGTGTAATTATGTACAAACCTCAGTTCTTGTATCAGTGGATATGTATTCAATGCTACTGCACTGAATGGACTATATATTGTCACCTTTGATGCTGAATACTGGTATTTGTATATAATTAAAGACTCTCAGCTCAGTTGTTTATTTCCTTTTTGTTCGTTCTCTCTCTCTCTGGAATTCTCTAAATGCGGTTAACCTACGTTCTTTTCTCTCTTACAACACACTTGTTTCTCTCCAAACTTTTGCATCATTGGTCTACCAGGCAGGTAAACTTCAAGAATTTTGTTTTAATAATAATTTCCCCCCTGGACTAAAAAGAAGCCCAGCAGCCTTCTTCATCATCAGCCCAACAGCCTTCTTCATCACCAGCCTAGCAGAACTTCACCCCATCACCACAAACTGTCACGGAGGTTCATCATCTCCAACCACAAACATAAAAACACCCGACCCTGCTTACCATAATCAAGCTGGAGTCGTACGTGTAGTTGCGAACCAAGTTGTCTCATAATACATAGACACTTTCAAAACAACCTTTTGGACATGTCAGTCCTAGGCACGTCCCAGTTCATCAATAGCCAGCTGCCGTCTTTTGTCACGCTTGACATAGACTCATCATTGTCTTGCATACATTATCTCTACCAAGACACGTTCCAGTTCATCAATAGCCAGCTGCCGTCTTTTGTCACACTAGACATAGACTCATCATTGTCTTGCATACATTATCACTACCAAGACACGTTCCAGTTCATCAATAGCCAGCTGTCGTCTTTTGTCACGCTAGACATGGACACAACCCTTACCTTGTACACCATAACTGTCAAGACTTACCAACATTGCCGCCGCGCAATATTCACCATATACAACCACTTCACCTTGGAACATCATCAACCATATTCCTGCCTCGCCACCTGGCATAAGGAATCCTCTCTGGCTCATCTCGCAAACCACAAACCATTTACTGCTGTTTATTTCTCCAAACCTCTATGATGATAACTCTCCACCGAACTTTTGTTTTTACTTGACCCGAGTGTTATCTCGAAAGGGTCAGGTTACAGTGAAGTCATAACATAAAACCAGTGAATAACCCACGTCACACCACAACGCAAAACCACTCCGAAACTTAGCTTACAGACCAATGATAAACCATAGAGCCATTTTTTTTCTTGTTTCTATTCAACATAACCATGTATTTTTGTTTCTATTCAACATAACCATGTATTTTTGTTTCTATTCAACATAACCATGTATTTTTGTTTCTATTCAACATAACCATGTATTGTTATCACTGTTCTGCATAACTATGTATTATTTTGTTGATGTTAGTGCATAATCATGTATGTTTGCCCATCTCTCACATTGTAATTCACCCATCTCTAGTTCATAAGGATAGCTAGACCTCTCTCTCTCTCTGCTTTCTCATTCTTGTAACGACGGTGCATTTTAGAGGATTTTTTTAGTCCTACAGCTTCATTACCACGGCGCTTTTTTCGTGACATGGGGGAATGTGTTACATAACGCATATACCCTATAAATTACTAGCCACTCGTTAAGTTAGCACCCCTAGCGTCAAAAAATAAACATTACTCATACGCGGTCCCGGGTACGGCCGCGGGCTCGCAACGCTTCACTTTCTCTGTGGACCCGGGCTTGTCAACATCCTCTCCGAGGTGCACCATCCATCATGGACTTGGCGATGGAATATTACCCGGACGCACGACCGACAACCATCATTCCCAACCGTGAGCTGTATCTTGATTATCCCCCTTTACATTGTGTTGTAATTCCATTTCGAGCCACATTTAACAATGCCGTTCGTAGAGTTATTTCAGAGAGAGAATCTTAGATTACCCGTAACATTTTTGTAACATTTAGGTTAGCATGATCCCTTTGTGTAATCTTACTATGCCTGTGCCCCTTTTATACCGAGTAAACAACTGATTACTGAAAGCATCTGAGAGTTTAATTAATAAAGTCTCGAGTCACAATCCCCAATTATAAGACTGCCCGTCGATTCACGATCCTGAAGAAGAGCTCCGAGGCCTGCCGATGATGAGCTAGTCGTAGGTCCCGAGCTGAGCTCCCTGGAAGAAAACCCCTCTCAGGGTATACACACACACACACACACACACACACTGTCTCCCGCAGATGCACCTTCCCAACCTTCCTCCTTACCTTCTCCCGCATTCCCGCTTTCCCCGCACAAATCCGTTAAGTTAACAATATGTATAAATTAATAAAGTGGTGATTAAAAAGTAATTTTTAATTCATTATTAATAATGATGCCACAAACTGAATATCAATCTTTTGAAGAAATTATGTTTTAAATATTTGTTTATATTTTGTGTGAGATACTTTCATAATATTATTTATAGTTATGTTGCCATTTTTTACTTAAGCACCTTCCTATAATATTGTTTCTTCCTTAATGGAAGCTATATCTGTATGAAATTTGAAGAGAAAGTCATGATTGTGTAATGCAAAGATTTTCCACATTCGTTCCGATATGGATTCCGTAAGGGGATCCGCATGGACAGAAGTATCATGTAAAATGGCCCTAAGAATAGTGCCCCTTTTAATTAAATTATATTTTTCACTTTATAATGTAAAATAAATTTTAATTGCGGGTACTTTCTTTTTACGAATCTCGACATTAGCCACGGACTCTTAACTTTATTACGCTATTGTGATTTCTATGTAAAGAGCCGGTAGGTATCATTATAGTAAACTGCTTGATTTTATCACAGGTTTCTAAGAAATTTGTCTTCAGAAAAAACCTTAATCTGTGCGAGCTTTTTTTGCCGTTGTTTTCTTCTAAAGATGGTGATGCCATTATTATTAATACGCCTTAAAAATATTTATTTTGTTTTTTTTTCTTTTCGGTTAAAAGTTTTATTCACTTAAAACCTTTCGGGTCTAGACAATAAAATATTATCTAAAGAGAAAGCTGGTATTTTATTTTTATAAAACATGTGTGATCATAAAAGAAACGGAAATAGAACGAGTTTTTTGAGAACTGATATTTAGTGGCAGATATGGCACAAGGTGACACGAGTAGTTTATCAAAAAAATTCTTATTCGTAAACTGTTATTGAATATACAAAATTAATGGGTAGGGGAGCCCGGGGCACAACGAGCACCTTAAGTATTTTCATCAATAAAATCTAACGTAATAAAAATGATGTTGTTCATTTATTAGTTAATTCAGTTTCTTTAGTAAAGTTTGTTACCTCAAAAACAGAAAACAATTTGTCACGCATGGAGTCTTTCAATCCGCTGATCTCTTTGTTTTTTCTGGGGTCCCCCGTGGATCAGTCTTAGGTCCTCTTCTATTCTCTATTTTCATTAATGACATTGCTGAAGTCATCCGTTTCTTTCGCTTTCTAAAGTAAAAAATAAAGTTCAGTTTTATTTAAAACCTACAAAAACATGTTTTTGACATTCGAAAATGGAAATAAATCTTTGTTATTCAATATTTAGATAGCGTAAAATAGATCAATAATTATATATAATAACAATAATGGCATTTCACATTACGGTGACATTTTTTCAACCTGTTACTTTTTAAAACTACTGCTCTGTTAAGCGGAACTTAATCCACAAAAATCGATATCCCAAATTGATCGTAAATTTGATTGAGAATTTCGTTGGGAAGAGCGTATTTGTGCATTGAACGGTGATGAGGTAAAATTTCGGCTCAACAGCTGTTCAGCAATAAAAACATATACCCATTTAGAAATTAATTGTATTAATTTTTTGTCATAATCGTTACGAACGATTGAAAATCACTCAACTTGACTGAACCTAAGCGAGATTATGATCAAGTCGAGAAGTACTACGAACATATTTTGATTGGTTCATAAAAGTGTAGAGCTTTGGCAATAAATAAGGTCGTTGATTGATTGCTCCGAATAGTATTGGCCATCAAACTTTATGGACTGAATTTGTCCAACAGTAAATTAATATACAGCTAGTCAATCTGTAATGGGCTTTTGCCTTTGCGCTTAACGGGACGAGAGTGTTAATAAAATAGCAACATTATCCTATATTGAGATATACGTAAAAAGCAATATTAACCTATATTGAGATATCCATAAATATTCAAATTTCATCAAAAATTTAAATATGGTTGACATTTTATTAGTGGCGTGCCGAAAGCTTTGAATCAGGGTAGGCAGTGGGAAAAAAAGTGAATAATGAAAATTTGATAAACTTTTTCCTAAGAGTGGCTATTGTGATGTTTGTTGTAATTCCCTGCAACATCAAATATCTACATAATGGTTTCACTTATGCATATTATTAGCCAATTACTGGATAAATAATAATAATAAAAATAAAAAATTGACTGCGCGAATACATGAAAGAAACAAAAATAATATTATAATGATAATTTGCTCGTCAGCAAAGTTGTACTAATCAATAGGGTTACCAACAGATGGCACTGGTTGCTATATTTATAATTTGTGCCGATAGGCACTGCCTTTTGCGACACTAACACAAACTAGTTTTCTTTTGAATGAGCACTTTAAGGAGCGCTGTAGGAATAATGTTAAAAATGGCTAAGAATGTATATACTATGTGAAGAATATATAAAGAAAATATGTTTTTGAATAGAATATGAAAGGAAGTAATCATTATTTTCTTATTATTATTATTAAGTTTATTATAGTAAAGGGGGCTTGAAATGAAATAATACAAAACTGCGCTATATAAACGCTAATACAACCAGTTTACAATTAGACAAATATGAAATTTTAGAAATCAGCAAAAGCGTTAATAGAGATAATATTAAATATAATTAAAAAAAAAACATATATGTATATTTTTTTTAAATAGCCATCTCTTGGATTTATTTCATATTAATATTATTAAGAAAAATAATTTCTTTTCTAATTTCATTTTGAACACAACTCTTTATTCTCCAACATTTTTTATTCAGAACTGAGAAGTTTGAAAGTGAGTATGAAGGTTGCCATTTTTTATTTTTGTATAAGTTTCTAAGTTTTTTTTTATTTGTATTAAATACAATAAAGCTTCTAAGAAAGCGGCTTTCTTCAAATTGTAGAATTTGAAGAATTTTAAGTCAACGCCAGCTGTTGCTTATCATTAAGTTGATTAATAATGTTATTTAACAAGAATCAATTAATAATTGCGTTCCATGAGATTGGCTTCAAAGACAGACATTCGTGAAAAGCTAAATTATCCGGATAGTAAATTTAATATTTTATTTTATGTATTCTATGTTCATCGTAATAATTTTATTTGCACAGTACCTACCTAATAATATTATTAGACAACTTTATGATGATGTTGTTGGCAAACTTTGCATTCGCTTTCATCTAAAGCGCGGAGAATTTAATAAAATGATGTTTGTAGGTCCGAAAACAAATAATATAACTGAATATTCAAATTTGCTATGAGAAACCTCTAGTTTATTTATATTTACTGTCGCTTAGAACAGATTAGAGGCCAATTTCTTAAAAAGTTTAATCAACTTAATATTCTTCTTTAGCTTCTTCACAAACGTTAGATATAAGTACCACTGAAATGTTTCTAACTAATTTCTACTACACAAATGTTAGATATAAGTACCTCTAAAATGTTTCTAACTAATTTCTACTACACAAATGTTAGATATAAGTACCTCTGAAATGTTTCTAACTAATTTCTACTACACAAATGTTAGATATCAGTACCTCTGAAATGTTTCTAACTAATTTCTACTACACAAATGTTAGATATAAGTACCTCTGAAATGTTTCTAACTAATTTCTACTACACAAATGTTAGATATAAGTACCTCTGAAATGTTTCTAACTAATTTCTACTACACAAATGTTAGATATAAGTACCTCTGAAATGTTTCTAACTAATTTCTACTACACAAAATGGCCAACTCATTTATCATAATTGATTTCTAAGTATAATTTCTTCAAAAGGTTGGTATTCACTTTGTTACATCATTATTAATAAACGAATTAAAAATTATTTTGTATTCACCATTTTATTAAATATAAATCGCTTTCGAAATATGTACATATATATGTATTAATAAAGTAACGAATGCAAAATAAATTTTAATTTGTCATTGATTTCTAAGTAAATCAGTTTTTATCGAAAGTATTAATGAATCATATCAAACACCATTAAAAATATTGGGTTTGGGCAAATAAAATCATATACCTAAGTAAGTGGTCTCAAAGTCGCCTATTCACAGCTTGAAAATCGCATTGAACGTCGACACAGCTGTCACAATAAAAAAGCTAAAATATTTCTTTTGATTTACTTTAAATTTAAAAAAAAATACGAATCAAACACAATAATAATTACTAAGTTAACCCTTCTACTTTGCCAATTTTTTCTAGCTATCAACCTTTAGTTTATCGCAAGTCAATATCATTTGTGGGTGACCTCCGCTTTGTATACTCAACAAAGAACGCCTTTGGATGATATCGACATTCTAACGGTCTTCTCTTAATTTATTATGCAACGTATTCGACATGGTCATAATTAAGTGAAAATAATGTGGTTATTTCATCCTAATGGTAAGACGAAAATGTTTAATGGGAACACCGATTTTGGATCATTCAAATTTGAGGTTATCTTTGATTATTGTTTTCTGCAGTTCGACATTTCCCAGGAAAAACGACGTAACAATTTTTGTTTGAAACTGTCAATTCATGGTGGAATTCCATATTAAAATGAATTTTTTTGATTAAAAAAACCTTTGTAACTTTTTTCCACTTATTCATTGTACCAGTCTGAGGATGCCCGTGATAGGGTGAAACCGGTCCGGTCGAAAATAAGTGGAAAAAGTTACAAAGGTTTTTTATTAAAAAAATATCATTTTAATTTTTATTTACCTGTTTATTTTTAATTTCGTAAAGGGTGTGTGATTTTCCTATGAAAAAAGTCTTCTTTGAAATTGAAAAAAAATTACAATCACCAAAAAAACACCATTCTTTCGACCTGTCCCGCTTACAAAATGTAAAAAATAAATAAAAGATCATGTGTTAATTACAGTAGTATAAGAAGTAAAATTGCCTCCTTTTGGAAAGAACCACTAAATTATTAACACCGTGTGTGAAGCTAGCAGTCCACAATAGAGTGCTGAAACCAATCCTAATATATGGCAGTGAGGAATGGAACTGGCAGAGGAGGGATGAAAGCAGACTGAATGCTGTAGAAATGAGATCCTTAGGCAAATGTGTAGTAAAACCATGTATGATCGTGTGAAAAATGTTGAGATTTGTAAAGAATGCAAGGCTGATGTGAGCGTAATGAGTAAGATTAAGAAAGGGACGCTTAGATGGTTTGGGCATACAGAGCGAATAGAAGAGGAAGCCGGGAACGTCTGAGGAAGACATAGCACGATCAAGTGATTCGAGTCATGTCAGAAGTCGGAATAATAAAAGAGAATGTATGAACGTGAATTAAGCAAAGAATGTATTCCAAGATCGAGTTGTTTGGCGGTCCGACCTCTCTGCCCACCCCTGCGGAGAAACGGCTTGATGGCTAATTAGTTAGTGTATTCAAAATGTGTACACTACATATACGTAAAGTGTCACTTTTATCTGTCTAAAATTTTTATATGACTACTCTAATAATAGATAATGTATTAGAAGATTGTTTTTCAGGCAGTATATTTTAGCAATGGTTAAAATGGATATTTTTAATGATGTATGGCGGACTAAACATTGAAAGTTTTGCAATGTAAAATTCAAAACAATGTCTCACCCACCCGAAGAGTGAAATATTGTATCATTATTACTTTGGATAAAATATAGCCAGATTATGATGAATAATTTTCGTAAATAATGTTATTATTTATCATCGCGTTGAGTAGGGTTCTCCTTCATCATCGCTTACACCTTCCTTTAAAAACAGATTCGTAATTGAAATTTACATCAAAGGGCTGACGGTTCTTTGTGCTGGAAACAATATGGAGTTGTCACTGTGGAAATTGTAGACTGTAATTTAACGCTAATGTTTTCACGGTGTAAACTGGTGTAAGTCAAATCCAAATCAAAAATTAATTTAAAATAAAACATTTTTTTGGAAATTTAATGTAAATCAAATTTAATTATGTCATTATTAAGTTTCGCCAGCATTTTAGTTTATATTACTGTGACAGCTGTTTCGGCGTTGAAGGCCACTTTCAAACTGCGGTTAATCCACATTGCGACGACTTGCTCATACGATTTTTTTTACTCCCACCTCTAGTTTGGACGGTATTTAAAATAATTATTTTTTACCGAAACAGCTGTCACAATCATATAATCACAAACTAAAATGCTTTCCGAACTTAATAATAACATTATAAAATTTTATTTACATTCAATTTCTAAAAATATTAAATGGAGTTCTACGAATTAAACACAAAAAAAAAATTAATAAAATATAATAATACCATACAAAGTGGTAGATACTCTCAGTAGCGTCCTGGTGAAATACCACCATTCTGAATAGATACGTGGATTGAAATGCTGCTTATTCAGTCAGGTACTTCCCACCTTATGATTGTCTATCTTCTTCCTCTCCCAACTCTCTTCTGCTTCACAAAATGCTCCAATTATTGGGAATGCCATAGTTCTACTAGCAATTCCAAATAGAAGGAACTCTTATGAATTCATATAGAAAAACAGGTGTTTTTGTCATGGCGCTGTACAGCCGTCCATGACACACATCAAGATCCATAATTTTTTTCCCTTGTTTTATTCGGGGCTAGGACTCATGGCTTTGAGGAGGTGCCTCTTGGCGTCCCTGCTATGGGATCTGATTCCGATTTTACTTAAGTGTGGTTTCAGTTCTTTCGGATGACATTTGTATAGATTTAACAAAATAAAAACATAATATTATCGTCAGTAATGCCTTTTTTACATTATAAATGGGTCATTTGTCGTATACTAATGCTATTAAATTAACTGAATTAATGAAACTGCTGTTTGTAAAGTCCCTATGCCAAAAGCCAGAAATATCAGATTAAAGTGATTAAAAATAATGAAATTATAATAAACTTCAACTGAAAAGCAATTAGTAATATACTACTCGTGTTAATTATGTGTGATACACCTTTAATTTTGAATAACATTGCGAAAATTAAACAACAAACACATTTAAAGGTATTGTTATTGACATGTTATCCTAATCGCAGTTAAGCAAAAGTTTCAAAGCCTAAGGATAAGGGCAATGCCTTATCCTTGAAAATAACCGGAATTAGGCTCCTGATATACTTCAGTGACCTACATCCGTATAAAAAAGTCGCAGGGGTTCGATGCTAACCACATTTTAAATCTCCTTTAAGTAAAATGGACTCAAAATGGTAAAAAAAGACATGGCAACATTGCTGCATTCATGAATCTTTGGTTATGCATTCGTCTTGACAGTAGAAATGAAGATCTGCAGAGCCCACCCAAATTAAGGAATCATTGAATACCCATTTCTCAGAGACTATCAAATTTGAGTTCTTTTGGTTTCAAATTGTAGAAAATTTAGTTTTCTTTAACAACACATAATTGTCTTTGCCGAAATAGGTTTTCTGGGTCAAAAATGACAGAAACTGAAGAAAGGTAAAAATTTGCGCCCACTTTTTACAGAGTTCCGACGAGGTCGAAAGTTGTGTTTGTCATAAGATCTTCATCATGTATAATATATGAGCATATTATAACTACCTCATTTGTTTAAAATTACTGGACCAAGTTATTTCCATCTAATACATTTTTTCCTTGAATAGTCGTGTTATTTTCATGTTTTTTCACTAAAAAATTATCGTATCTTACCAAATATTGATTCTATCGACTTGGGAGTGGTGTAATTTGATTCAACGCTAATGAATATGTACTGAAAAATACCTTACTTGACCTAGTTGTGAAACATGAAATTTTCAAAAAATCCTTTCCTCGGAGGGATGTTCCATCGCTTTAATTTAGACGGACTGTGTAAATATTTATTTTTACTACTAAAATAAATGTAAAATCAAAGTTTCGCAAATGTAACAATTTTGTTATTTATAAAACCCTATTTTACCTGGACAAATCATGTAACTTCTACAACTCCTCTCAAAAACCTAATTTAGATGGCTTGGCTGTTACGAGATTGCACAATTTTTTCAATGTAACGATGTTATAAATTTATCAAATATTAATTTCAATTTAAAAACAAAATATTATTCTAAAGCATGACAGAAAACGACTGCCCACGATACACTAAGCAAGCATTGCTAAGCACCAAACTTCGTTTAGTTAGAGTATAAGAAATAAAAAAAAATACGTATTCAACCGTTTTTTAATAATGTTTCGCTCGAAAAAAGTAAAATGGAACATCAGTCCTTCCATTTGTCGCGTCAAATTTACCAGGCTGTTCGGTTGGTTAAGGCTCTATGTACTAAGTACTCGGAAATTCAAATTAGTAATATTATTATAAGGGGTGTCGTTCGTTGGCAGCTAAGCGGCAATTCGGTAGTGCGGTAATAATCCCGAATTATTCTGCACACTTGAGGCGCTCTCTCTCTCTCTACTCACTTCTTGCCGGGATCGAGAAAGGAATATTAAATTACGCACTTCAGGTATGGCGGCCATCAAATAAGGTATAAGGGTGGTTTGAAGGAAGGTTGCAGAGAATGGCACTGGAAAAACCTCATTATTTCATAAAGGTTAAATGTTGTTAATATGAAAACATCCTGATCAACTAAAGCGAGGTTCAAAGAGTGGCCGCTTATTTTAACATAATATTAAAAGTTTATTTTACAAATATTAGAAAACTGACTGTCCAAATAAGAACCCGTATTTGTTCATTAAGCGTTATTTGTGCAATAAATTAATAAAGAAGAAGAAAAATAATAGAAATCAAGAACTAAAGGGTATAAAAAAAGAATACACTTTAGTACATATAATGTTTATGATTTCTTCAAAAGATTGGTATTCACGTTGTGGCGTCATTATTAATAAATTTATTAAAATTTACTACTTTATTAATATATATATATATATCAACATGTTACGGAAGTGAATATTTTGTATTCTGTATATTCCTGATAAGGAAAGTAAAGTATCGCTATCCAAACATGTTGATATGCATATATTAATAAAGTGGTGAAAACAAAATAAATCTTAATTAATTTATTTATACATATAATTTTTTTTTTTTTATATCATATATTTTAATATAATTAGTTAGTGTGTAAAGTATAAGGATAAAATGCGCATTTAAAAACAATCACATTAAAATTTTATTAATAACCACTGAACAGATAGGAGAACTATATGCCTAATCCGTATTATCACACCTCTTTCAACACAAACTTAACATTCCAATGCAATCTCGAACCACAATAAAAACCATATCCTTATCAAATAAAACCCTGAATATCCCAAAAACACACCTCACACGGGCATCAACAATTTAAGTACCACGCAATCAAACTTTATAATTGCATGCTCATCTCCCTGAAATAACTACTAATTATACATATAATGTCTACAATTAATATCAAATATTTCGTCACAGTCTGGATCAAAAAACAAGGCATTCACTTTATTAAAAAAATTATAAAACCTAACCAAACATAATCTAACACATAAAGCACTTATTTGACAGCCCCTTCTCTCTTTTTCCGTGAAATATACTTCGGTACTTTCATAATGTCAAACAGCGCCCTTAATAATAATAATAAATAATAATCGGATGATTTTTATAGCGCTGTTTTTCTGAAAAATCACCTCAAGGGCGCTGTACAAATATTACTTCCTATTCTTATATTACTTCTGTGTAGTTTTTTTTTTACATTTATTTCATCTTTTTGGACAGGCTATCATTACACATTATTTATAGACCATATAAAGAGATGCAGTTAAATTATCAAAACTAAGTGGCCCTTGAGGTGATTTTTCACAAAAACGGCGCTATACAAATCATACAATTATTATTCCTCGAAAGTATCTATAATTAGACATGTCACATGACAAGATAAGTGACATAACATGTCACTTTCTTTTCAAGAATTTGCCTTCCCTCACTGCTTCCTATCCTCCAAAAGATCATTCCAAAATATGACGTGGGCCTTGAGAGAAATTATTTCCTTCAGGGCCTGTTGGAGTAACTGTAAAAAAAAACATTTGAGCTGATCATAAAGAGTCGGAATTATCGCATAATAATATGTATAAAAAGATTTATGAAGGTAGGAGTTTGAGACAGTTATGCGGCGTTTCATTCTGTCCACGCATCCTTGCCGATAAATGGCATGAATTTTTGCTAGAAAGAATCAACAATTGCCACATTATTAGATAAGTTTAGCAGAATTCATCGTTCGATCAGTGTTTATACCATTACGGATAAACGGAGCAATGGAAATCTTGTTAAAAATATATTTTCAAGAGACAAACTTCACATCAAAAGCACCATTTGTTAAAGCAAGTGGAGACCAACTTGCTTTAACAAAAGCAAAATAGTTGTAATTGCAATCGTGTAGCTTTACTGCGGGAATACGGGCAAATAATTGGAATTCCCCGTTGCAACGCTACGATATAGTGACAAAAGGCTCCGCACCGGGCGAACAATGCTTTAAGGCTGCGGCTAATATATTCACGTATTAGCCGCTAGCCGTGCATCTGCATACACAGGCGGGGAGCGGAGGATGGGAGGCGTGAGAGTCATTTGTCATACAATGTCACGCTTCGGGTGGTGGTCACAGTTAATTTGATCAAGGAATTTATTAATGTTTATTGTTAATAATTCCGGAAATCATGTCATGAATATGCTTTGACACGTCGTTAATGTATTCATGTAGAACTCCTTTCAGTGAGTACCGAATAAGTGTCCCAACTGTTCCCGAACGTCTGGAGCCAGTGAAACTATGACATCCTTTTAATTTATTTTTTGCAATTAGTGTATAGACACCAGAATATCAAGTTCATGGTAGTAATCTTGAAATTAATTAAATGTATAACAAACCATCATAGTACTCCCTCTCTAAACACGAGAATTTCTCAATTAGGGAGGTACTAATTAAAAAAAAGTAAAAAGTAAAAGTAGGATTATACAAATAAATGAATAAAAAAACATTGGAGTCAGTGAAACTATGGCATCCCCAATTGGGGAATGTTTTTGAGCCTGAAGGTAGTAAGGAAGGGGGGGGGGGAATGGGTAAAAAAAGGTGGAGATATACCTGGCTATTCAGATCTGGTCAAAAAACACGGCTAAAGCCATTTCAAACAACGTTTCGATTTTGAATGGCGGTCTTTCGCCAGGGCGATACTAAAAATATCTATCACCCTGGAACGTGCCGCAAATATACTATATATAATTTTTTAGTCGTAATTTGTGAAATAACATAATATATCGTATTGTAAAAAACATTGTGTACAGTGTCAGGGAATATTTCTCCCTCTTCGTGTGTAAACTGTGGGTAGAAGAGCATAAATGTGGAGATAATCTTCTCTACCTAGTGAGTGGGTTGCCTAATGTTACTGTAGGGCGTTTATTTTATTTATTTCAAAGATTTGTAACCTGTGTTTTAAGTCCTAGCTGCACTTGCTGATGGCAATCTTATATTTAAGCCTGCTCACTAAGGTAATGAAATAAAATTTAATTGCGCACGCCGGGAATTAAAACTTAATCAATTTTCATAATGTTATTAAGTTCTGCAAGTATTTTAGTGTTTATTATTGTGACAGCTGTTTCGGCATTGAAAGTCATTTTCAAACGGTTCATTTATACGATTTTATTTACTCCTGCCTAATTTTATTTTTAATGGTGTTTGAAATGATTTATTATTATTTTCGGTGTTAACCGATTAACTCGATGATGGTATTTAAGATTTTCTATTCTGTGAGGTACTTACGGTTGGAAGATTTTTCTTAATTGTTTTATAATGACGTGAATGCTATTAAAGGAAAGAATTTAGATGTTTATGGTGAAATATATATATTGTTTAGATTCCTTGAAAATAATAAGAAGTAGCGAATCGATAATTTTTTTTATTTATTTATTAGCTTCTAAATTAGTATCATTAGTTAGTTTGTTTATCTCTAGTTACTCCAGTAAATTTAATCTAAGACTCTTTCTTTATATATGTAAGGCTTTAGGCTAGTTGTTGCAAGGAAAAAACTCCATCAATCATCTCGTGTTAACGGCCTTGAGAAATTAGAAAATATTTTTTTTTACAAAATTTGCTTTTCAATCGAAGATTTAAGGTATAAATCATTAAAAATCGAAATTATAGCTCTCCTGACCCCGACCTGGATATATTTTTCTTTCGATATCTATGATCGTATTTTAAATTCATATTCGTTAAATACTTTTTAATTAACATAGCCGACTCTAAGACGCCACGAACACGGTAAATATTAACGTCAATGATGCCCATTGATTAGACCAATGACAATACGTAACAATATGCGATAATAATAATAATAATTGGATTACTTCTATAGCGCCGTTTTCGTGAGAAAATCACCTCAAGGGCGCTTTACAATTAATGAAATAACATATTCAACCAAAACCTTACAGTTAAACATTATTACTAATGGCTTATAAGTAAGACTTATGGCTAGGGACTAACTACTGAGACTTATAATTAGTGACTTTGTAATGGTCTAACCATCATCATTTTCTTTTAATAGAACCCTGGAAAATATTTTTTTTATATGCATAACTTTCATGCTAGAAAAGCTTAAGGGAGCGACATCTATCGACTTGTGGAGAGTTTGATTACAGTGAATTATAATCCAATAATTTTTGATTCATAAAACTCGTTGCAACATAAAACCACGAGATGGCAGTGGGAAGAAGACGTTCCCTCTTATAAATAAACATCACAGGATTGGGTGAAATCAACGTAAAAGTTACCAATCAAACGAGCGTTTTACATAAACAACAATTAGTGGTGACAGGACAAAGGAAATATTAATTATTTATGTGAATCGAAAGGGTTCAGATCAACGGCCTATAATGTAAACATTTCACTAGCGGTCGAACAGGACGAGAATAGGTCGTGAACTTTAAAGGAAACAATGGGAAATGCAGAGATGAATAACCATTGAAAATGGAAGTAGGAAGTAAAAATAATACGCAAAATGTTAATTACAAATAAAAAAACTACAAAGTGATGATTTATCTTGCACGGGGAAAGGTATGTTTGCATTAGAATTTAGACAGAGAGGCGTGTCATGTAAGGCTAAGCGGAAAAACAACGAATTAGAGAAAATAATTCAGAGAACAATAGCTTCAACAGATGAAAAAGGGAAGAAACAAGAATTATACAGTATGGAAACTTCGGCAAACTTAAGAGGCGATTTAGGCGAGACTAATGTGAAATGGGAGTACAATTTTCTAATTTCAGGAACGTAGATAATTACAAGGGAGTGAAACTAGGCTGATTTTAGGTGATAAAAGGTATTAATTGAGTAGATTCAGGACATCAGATATTATGAAAATGTAGATGAGAAATGTATCAATCAATTATAAAATTTAAACTGAAGGAATTCAATAGAAATATTGAGATATATGGACTACTACTTTGAATATAGTTCGATACATTTAGGTAAAATTTTGAGGTTGTCAATGACTAATGTAAACAAGGCGACAAGAATTGTGTATTTAAGCGACCAGATGAACATGAAACTCAGGTGATAAAGAGACAAACAAACAATTAAGGTTATACAGGGAAGATAGGAATATTTATTTAAGGAAAAGTAATAAAAAATAATGAGTTTTCGATAAACTCTGATTTATATCGGTTTTTTACAAAAGTAATGGTTATTACCCATAATAATAAGTAAGCTAATGTGATATTGAGTTAGAGTGGAATGGAGAAAGGGGAGTGGCCAGGAAAGAAGTGAACGAACTCATATCTACCAGGTTTGGGGTAGGTAAATCGCAGGTAAAAACGCCAATAAATTAATACATAAAATTATTAAAGGTAGTGAAAAATCAATTAAGGATGATATCAATC